>CM034148.1:704010290-704286159 GCA_019776745.2 Taxus chinensis
CTAATTATAGGCCCGTTCGCCTTTTTCAACACTTTTTGATAAGATTATTACAATACGTACTTGCCTCTAGGCTCAAACTAGTTATGGAAAGTTTAATTTTGGAACAACAAAATGGGTTCATTAGAGGTAGATTGATCCAAGGAGGAATCATTACTGTTCATGAGGTGATGCACTCGAATTCACTCAAAAATTCAGCTAGTATGATCCTTAAACTTGACATGTAAAAGGCGTTTGATAGAGTTAGTTGGCCCTTTCTTATTTAAGGTCCTTCAGAAATTCAGTTTTGGGGAAAAATGGAGATCCTCGATTTATAAATGTATCTCAACGCCTAAATTCTCCATTCTCATTATCAATATCCCTCAAGGCTACTTGAACTCAAGTAGGGGAATCAAGCATGGGGATACTTTATCCCCCTTATTATTTATTCTTATGGCTGATACTCTCATCAGAGCTTTAGGAGTAGCAAAAGGTGAAGGCAACATCAAAGGTATCACTATCACTTATAGGGTCTCAACTTCCACTCATAGTCAATTCACTGATGACACCATTTTACTGGGTTTAAGTTTAGTCCAAAAGGAAAAAGTGTTGAAACGTATTTTGGATTGTTATCAATCGACATCAGGTCAAAAGATAAAATTTTGGAAGAGTAGCATTGCTTTCATTAACGCTCCAACTTGAAGACAAAGAAAGATTGCTGACATATTTGGCTGCAGGATTATGGATCTCCCCTCTTCTTACCTTGGTATTCCACTATGTTCGGGAAGAAAAACTAAGTGCCTCTAGAATTTTGTTATAGACAGATTCAAAAAGAAACTAGTGGGTTGGAAAGGCTCCCTCCTCAGTCAGGAAGGTAAGCTGTAACTAGTTAAGGCCACATTGTAAATTTTTTTGATCTATTTTATGTCCTTACTGAAAAATTCCTACCTCTGTAGCTACCGCTATTGAACAAATCCAGAAAAATTTCCTTTGGTCGGGATCTGAAGAAAGAAAGAGAATTCACTTAGTTTCTTGGAAGGTGGTTTGTAAACCTATAACTTTAGGGGGATTGGGTTTGCAGATAATTTCTGATGTGAATGCTTCCATGCTTGCCAAATCAGGTTGGGAAATCGCTAACAATGGAAAATACTCTTGGAATCAGATGATGATCTCTAAATATATTTCTTTGGTTGAGGAATTCTATGATGAAAATACCCCAAATGGCTTGGCTATTTGGAATTCCATTAAGAGTACCATAATCTTGATTTAGGCAGACACTAGATGGAAAATTGGCAATGGCCACATAGTTGCCTTCTGGAACAACAAATGGATGAGAGATAAGTCGTTATCTGATGACCCCTTATGTGATCCTCTAAGATCTAGAATTATTAGAACTTGCGGTCCTTATGTCACAAATTATGTTGATAGATCATCATTGCACCCATGTTGGTCTATACCTATTTGGGAATGTGCTAGCTGTCTTCAGATTTAATTGATAGAAAAATTTAATCCCTTACTGGTGTAACAATTTTTACCCGCTTCTTATGTGGAGGATGATAGAATATGGCCTTTCAATTTCGGGATACTTTTTTGTCAAGGCTACCTACCTCTCCCTTCCACACATCTCAGAGGGCCTTGCATTACAAAATATCTAGATGCCTCAGGTGATCCATAAACTATGCTTTTTCACTTGGCTCGCTTCTAGAGATGCATTCCTATCGGGAGAAAACCTAAAAAGGAGGGGATACTCATTACTAACCAGGTGTGTGCTTTGTCTTAATGCTATTCAATCTTCAGACCATTTACTCTTTCATTGTAATTAATCCTTCTCTATTTAGAGTCTTTTGTTTAATATTTTTGGAGTGTCTGGGGTTTTCCCTAAAAAAATTCCAAAAGTTATCGATTAATGGATTACATTATTTCGTCATCAATTTGTCAATATTTCCTAGAAATTACTTCTCCCTCACACCCTATATAACATATGTAAAGAGTGAAAAAGGAGAATCTTTAAGGATTAACAAAGTGCCCCAGCAGGTCTTCACTTTGATCTTTGTTGGTCTTCAAGAAAATCTAAATTTCTACATTTGGAAACAACACAAGTGTAAAATTATTCTCAGCATGGAAAGACAATGGTTACAACAACTCATGGTTCCCCGCAAGCCTCCAAACTCTTTTTCTCTTAGGGATACTACTATCTGGACCCCTCGTCTTGTTGGATGGATTAAAGTTAATATAGACGGGGCTGTTAAAGGTAATCTGTGCCTCTGTCGGGGTCACTGCTATTAGGGACGATTTGGGACAACTGATGGTAGCTTCTACCTCCTTTGATTTGGTCACTAACCATAAAGATGAAGCTTTGGCTATTTTAAAGGGTCTTGAATTGGCTACAAATTTTGGCAAGATTAACATAAATGTGGAAAATGGCTCACTAAAATTGATTAATCTTCTTAACAACAAGGGTGTAGACATCTTGACTATTAGCAACATCATATCAGACATAAGCCTCCTCCAATATCAATTTAGCTAATATTAAATATCAACATGTTTTCAGGGAAGGAAAAAAAGGGACTGACCTGCTTGCTAATTTTGGAGTCTCACAACAAAATTAGAGACAATGGATGAAGAATATTCCTGAATTAATTCTAAAAGCAGTTAAGGTTGACTATCATAAACATTGCTAAGTTTTGCACATATAAGGTTGGCAAATTTTATCATGATTACTTGGGAGTTCATTTCCTTTGGCTGTATGCTTCCCTCACCACCAATGATGATCACATTTATGATGATTGGAAAGTTTACTTTCTTGATTACCTTCGTCATGGGTGGGAAATTGAGCAAGTGAAATTTGAATCATTAATGCAGATTTTCAAAAATAATTGCAAGCATTATTTTCTCTTATGGGCATGTGTCAATATAGATTTGGGTCTATTTATTTATACCCACGTTAAAAATTCATTTCATACCATTTGTGCTAGTTGTTATCTTTGTTTCTTGATTTCAGAAAACATGGGGGGTGCCCTGTTTAACTTGATCCTGCTAACTACGATGATCTTAAAAAATATGAATCCATATAGAAGATTCTAGTGGAAAAAAGGGGTGGTGACTTTCATAGAAAGACTCTTAGGGCACTTCATGGTGGTTTCTAGCAATGTTCTGTCCTCCTAGAAGTAGGGAAATGTTCATGTGGGAAATTTTTTTTTTTTAATTTCAGTGAAGAGCATTGCCGAATAAACTAGGCTTCCCAATGAAGGGGATATTTATTTTAAGACGTCTCTAAAAGTTGAAATGGTGGGTTTTTTGGTGAAAAGGAAAGAGAAAGTTTATATTTATAAGTTAGAATATGAAAGAACCTCTCTGAAGGACCCCTAGGATCGCGTAGCTGAACAAAGTATGAGGTACATTACTTTGGAGGGTAGATACAAACTGGTTTACGGGTCCCAAATATTTATGCTAGCTCACTTTCATGATGGGGGTAAGGTTAATATTAATAATTTCCTTTACCAGTCTCTGGTTTTATCCAATAAAAGACAAGAGCATGTGAAGGTAATTTACTTCACCAAGGTCTTATTTATCTTCTCTTTAAGCATACTATGGATGCCCCTGCCCTAATCACTTTCCCGCTGTCATTGTATTGACTCTCCATCGGCACCCACCTCCGCTTCTTCCCCACCCTATCAATCGCCACCTCTGCCACTGCCTAAATCCCCCGAATTCCTCTGACCCGGAAGTGGAAATTACCAGTCATCATGATGCTGTCTCTTCTCCCCCCACTCCATCTCCACCCCAAATCTTGGATTCTGTCACCCCGGTGGCTGATTCCCATTCCTCTCTTTTCTCCCCGCTCTTTTTTCTAGAAGTATTGTTCCTCCTAATTTGGATGCTTCAGACACTGTTAAAGTTGACCCAATTCCTGAGATTTTTCTCAAACTGATTACCGCCTACCATGATTCCCCAATTATCTCTAGCTCTAGAGGAAAATTGGATGTTTCTAAGGAGATAGAAGAGGATTATGGTTTTGAAGCAAAGGAATCTTCTGAGGAAGAAGAAGGATACACAGAAGAGGATGGCACCGAGGAACTTGTCGACGAGGTTGCCAAGAAAGAAGCTGCTGAGGACTGTGCTAAGGAAGCTCCTGAGGACGTGCTAACCCAAGAAGATGATTTGGAACCCAATGTTGATGTTGAAAAACGTGTAGAAGCTACTATGGAAATCATTTAGGGCATCTTTGGTAACATTACCACTATTTTTAATGTCATTAGGAGCTAGAAAATCACTACGGATGCCACATGGCTCCATCTTCATAATAGTTGTAAGGATTTGTTAAATGTTTCTGAAAATTTTGTTAGTAAAACTGAGGACTTTGCTTTGAAGGAGGTTATTAATGAACTTAAAAAATAATATACTTGTATAGCCCAGGGTGTGAGCTCTTTGCAAAAATTTTGGATTATGGTTTACTTTTTGTCAATAAACTAGCTATTATTATGTCATACAAAAGTATATCTAGCTGGTAAGAGCCTTTTGTAACAAGGATGTGGGTCCTACCAAAACCCTCACTTTTACCATAATCCAAAAAAGAGAGGATGTTAACTAAAAAATTGACGTTAATTAGCATTCAAAATGAGGGAAAAAACCAATTAATTAATGAAATGTCATTGATTGACTGAGAAGATGGGGGATATTAGCTAATTAGAAGGAAATCACTAATTTTGATGAAATGATGGGGAAGTGGGAAGATTATTGCAATTTTAGTAATAAAATTGTGTGGCGGAAATTAGGTGTCTACATTTTCCCCTCTTTGATGTGGTGTAGCATGAGTGATACCATTTCAAATATTTAATATATAATTTAAGTTTGTATGGGTAGAAGAAAAATTATTAGGATGGATGATGCCCCTTCAAGTGTCGATGGGGTGATAAAAGAGGGTGATTGACACTAAAAAAGAAGAGAAACTGATCATAGTGGAAGAAAAAACCCATCGCGGCAGTCAAAACCATCATGACGAGGGCTACACATAGGGAGGGAAGGGTAAAAAAAAAGTCATTTATACCACCATGTCTTAGTAGGTTAGAAGAAAAGGAAAAGGTTAGCTGGAGGGGATGTTAGTTAGAATAGGAAACAAGATAGATGAGGGTTAGAAAGATTGAATTATAGCCTGCATACCGTTACAACTTGGAAATACCTTTTATTATTTGATGTAAGCATACAAAAAAGGTAAAATAATATGAAAATCCATAATACTAATATTTATCAAATGCTAAGAGATTGACTCAAAATAAAATACATAAGTAATGCAATGCGAGAAAGTAAACAAACAACCAACCAACCAACTAAATAGACAAACTGTACAATAAAACACACTCAAATAAGAAAGGTTTAAGACAATTATACCAATTTTTTCAATATTTGGATTCAGTACCTAAATTTGGTAGTTATTAGATAAGGTTTAAGATGATTCCCCAAGTGAGGATACATGCAAGGGAATGAACGGAGGACGTAGACGTCCCAATAAAATCAAATATGTATTATGAAACTACTCCGAGGAATGATATATACCAGGAATACATACACATCAAGAAAGTAAGCTTTTTAATGGAATAAGATCACAATATGACCTGTATGTCGTGTGCTAGAACTAAGAAGTGTTGAAGTAGGATGTTTTGTGGTATAGTTGTCAATTTTTAGTGTTTTTTATTTAGACACTGTTTTGGGATTTTACTATGTTTTGCAATGTTTTTGATTTTCAGATTTTGTGAATGTTTTTTGATTTTCTAGGTTTTTAAAATGTTTTAGATTTTCTAGGTTTTCTGAAACTATGTATAGAATAACAATGCACTAGGATGCCCCCATCGAGAGATGAGAACATACAAGGGAAAATTCCCGCACACATATACAAGAATAGGACGAGTTGGATCAAGGACAATAAGGACAATTTTAACAAGATTAATAATGCAAGTAAAGGAAAATCTAGGAAAGAGTGGTCATGCCCCCAAGTACAAGGTGCTTGTAAATAACAAAATTCTCCCATGGTGCCAGAAACTAGTATTTACCAAAGGACTTTCCCAAGGCGCCACCATTTTATGGTATCAATGACATGTTTTTGGTAGTAGGGTGTCCCAACATAATGTGCAACACAAAAAATATGGCCAAGAAACATATGATATAAAGAGTCACAAGATTGTTTATTAAAAGGGGTCAAAGTTTCCCTCAGACATAATAATAAGGAAATTTATACACATGGATGTTCTTAACGAAGAAAAAGAAAAGTGTGAATGTTATGGATGGATATGGAAAATATAACCAAAAGATTGGCGATGAAAAAGTGATGATCCAAAGGCACAAATCATGAGACAAAATATGGACTAAAGTAAGGGTCTGAATAAGGTCTATACAACACTTGGTAACATACAAGTCCTGTTGCTCATTGAGGTCCAATGTGTGCATGTGAAAATTAATTTCTTATTGAAGTGAATACTTGATAGGAAATCACTGAAGACAAACTAGCCAATGTGTAAGAACAATTAATTTTTATAGTTTATTGGTGAATCAATGGTGGAAGGAGATCCACACATTTATCTATTACTAGCCAGATGTCCATATCCTTGATAGATATGTATTTGATTCTAGTCCCAACATTTCTCTACTGCCAGCCATGCGTCCATGGCCCTGCTAGAGATAATGGAAATACCCCTAGAGAGAGTTACACAAACACATAAAGCTTTGATTTTTTCTTTTGATTTTTGATTGATTTTTTTAATTTTTGAAAAGTATTTCAAATCTCTCGATTGTTTTGATTAGGGGATAAGAACCACTAATGGCTTGATGGAAAGATGTGAAAATGATTGTGCTGATGACATTGTATAGTGTTAATAGATACACCCAAGGCATTCACAACAAGTTTTAAAATGTATGATAGTGACATAATCTGTAAGAGGTCAATCGTTCTTTAATTTCATAAGGTAATGAAAGACCAAGGTCAAATAAATACAATAGAGATCAAAGCCACACAATGAGTGTGAATAGACTAACCAAAATATCATTGAAGAGATGAAAATTATGGGTCATTTGTAGAGGAATGAAAAGAAATGAAATAACATCCATATATATGCAATACCTTATTGTGATGTTTGATGTTTGTATTTTTATTTTCTTGCAATGTTTTAATGTTTTTGGATTTTTGATGGTGTTTTAATGTTTTTGGATTTTTGACGGTTTGTGAAGGGAAAAATACAAAGGGAGAAGAATTTCTCTAGCATCAAGGGCGACAATGAAAATGGATGAATGGGGGTAATTAGGAATAAAAATGAAATGGAGGAAAAATATCCAGGATATAATGGTAAGAATATGATACGATGGATTGGGATTTTGGACTAACAATGTCACTCTTTGTAATAGGACCTAAAAAAAATGTTTGAAATTTATTTGTTGAGGGAGACTAGGAGTTTTTTCTTATCAATAATGATATTGGATCCAATCTTGATGATCGTGGTGGGACCATACTAGATAAGTGATTTAGATTTGTCTTGCAATTTTTATTGTGTGTGTGGGAGCTTGAGTTCCCTACTGATATATTTTTTTCACTTTTTTCCATACTTGACATTTGCATTTGTTTTGATTTTTGAATCACGTTTGAGTTTTGGATTTGTGGTTGGATTTATTGTGATCTTTGGAGTTCCTTGGATTTTATATTTTACTTTTATGTAGAAATTTTTTGTGCTTCATATAAGCTAATGCGTGATTCCATTGGTTCTACAAAATGTGGGAAGTGGATGTTTAGGATTTATGAGTGGATTATTAGGGATGATGATGGGATTGTCACAACTGTTAAGAGAGGGATGATATGATGGATGGATAGGATGCAGTCCAAGGATTGATGATAATAGGAAAGTAGGATTTGTCCCAATGATAGAGTGTGATGGACTAGTAGGAGGTGGCCCAAGGATAGAAGGTAATGACCTAGTAGGAGGTGGCCCACATATTGAATATGATGGGTGATTGGGATGGGTCCAAGGGAGATATGGTAATGGGATAGTAGGAGGTTTTCCAAGGATTAATTGTGATTTAGGGGATGTGATATACAAGGGATGATTGGGTGATGAGAGGATAAGAGATGGATAAAGGATAAATCTTGTTTTTTTGCCATGTAATTGGAAATGGGATGATGGGAGGATAAGAGGAGGTCCTTGTTGGTTGATGATAGAGGGTTGATTTGAAGAATGAGGTCTAACAAGTGTTTGAGATTTAGAATCTAGTTTATGATGGAGATGATCCAGGATTGAGTTGTTTTAACCTTATTATTTCCACAAAGGAACTTGATAGTGTTTTGAAAATATATCTTGACACATATTTTATTTTCAATTGTTTGACGTGGACACAAAAAATGATCTTTAGCGGATTGGTGAGGATAGAATAAGACATGGTTGAAATGGTTTGAGGGTTGAAGAGGGATTGAATTTGGATTGGTAGATGTAGATGACTCAAGAGAGGAATGAAGATTGTTGGATTGGGATGTCTCATGAGTTGAATTGGATTTAGATTTGGGATAGGTTGGTATTGGATTTCTTGGAAGATGGTTTAGTGTAGGTAGAAGAAGGGTTTCTTATGGATTGAATCATGACATTGGGGTCAAATTGGATGTTTGATTAAAGGAGTTTGGATTGACATGGATTTTTAATGAGGTAAGACACATGTTGGGTGACTGATTATTTTCTAGGAGAAAGTCTATTGGGTGAGACTCAAGGATTTGAGGAGGATTGGTTTGCAGATGGGATTGTTTAGGAGATGAAAGTTGGGAGTGGGATCTAGAACGGGTTCCCTATTATCGGCGATGTGAAGAAGCATTAGATAGCTAGTCATGGATGAAATTGTTTGATTGGAAAAACTTGACCTATAATATGTGATTTAACTGTTTCATATTGAAGAAATTCCTAGGTTAACTTGAGTAGTGTAATGGATGCAAACTAGACATTTTGAAAATATTTGGATGCTTATCTGAGTTTTTAAATGGAATTTAAGAAAAAATGAGCAATATAATGGCTGCAAAAGAGATATTTTCGAAGTTTAAGATGTTTGATGAGGAATTACCAAGGAAATATATGTAATTTTGGCAACGTAACAACTACAAATAGGCATTTTCCAAGATTTGGATGTTGTACATGTTTATAAGGAAAACTAATTTTTTTTGGCAACATAACGATTGCAATTACGTACTTTTCCTAAGTTTTGGATGTGTAAATTTGTTTAGGGAAACTAGGAAAATACAAGAGCATAACAATGCAATCCTAACAATCAACTAAGTCTAGAAAACAAGTTTCAAATGTGAGTTTCAAAATGGTTGATGAAATTTTCCTAGAGTTTTGGGTTTTTAATTTTGATAAATGAAGCCAAAATGTAAATGAAAGAAATATATCCTGTGATGAAAAATACGTGACTCAACTCGGACAAAGCTTCACCTTATTTTATCACTAAAGCGAAGTTTTAACTCGAACAAAGTTTTTCTCTATGAATTTTTGGTGTATATAAAAAAGTTTTGAAATTAGTAGAGTAAAAATTTTTAACAAAAAAAAACATTTGGTGTAACTTAGAAAGAACATCACCTCATTTTCTTGTCAAAATGAGGTCCTTAGCCCATTCAAAATATCACCTCATGAGTTTTTGATGAGTCAAACTTTGATTTAGAAAAACACCTTTGGTCTAAATCAGATGCATCATCACCTAATTTTCTTATCAAAATGTGGTCCCTAGCCCAGTCAAAGTCTCGCCTTGTGAGTTTTTGTAAATCAAGGATTTTGGATTAAGCACCACTCTTTGGTTTAAACTTATTTAAAAACACAATTTTTTGGATGAAACAAGGCAATCACGACCTATTACCTTATATTTGGCCATCTAGCTAGGATGAATAAGTTGCTAAGAAATTATTGACATACCATTTAGTATGTGAGGCACAAGTCTATAAAATTAGGAAATGTTGTCTAAGACATGGTTCGAAGAGTCAAATCCCCCCACCTTCACTCTAGTTGTTTAAATGGAGCTTGGTAAAAAATGATAGCTATTTCCTGTGGGATCAAGTTTAAGGCCTGGGTATTTGAGGAAAATGTACCCCTTACTTCATAGGATCCATGTAAAAGTGAACCGTTACTTAGCTAAAAAAAATTGATCTTCCCACAAATTTATATATCCCACTGACACATGTGATTTTTCCAAATGATTAGGTAATAACCTCCTAACCACCTAACCCTACTAATATAAAAAAGTATTAAAACTATTTCTAATTCCTTAGATAAATTTTCGGTGTGTGGAAAGAGCATATGTAGTTAGGATGAGGTACATTCAAGAAGTAAAATATGACGAAGGGAAATAAACACCCTTGAAAGTGGTTAATGTTATCTCTCGAAAGTGCACCCTTTTGAGAGATGACTGCAGGGGTTCTAAGCTTGCTCTGGATCTCTCACTTTCGTAGATACAATGGAAACACCTAAGGTCTGTGGGTATACCTATTGTTGAGGTGAGTCTCCAGTATCAAGGCCGGTTCCTTTTTGATGTATCCTAAACTAATTTTTAGGGGGTTTTGAGGGTAAAAAGATGATTGTGAATGAATTGAAAAAATGGGGGTGATACACAAATATTGTTGAGGGCTTTGACTAAGTATATGCAAAATCAATTTGAGAATTAATTTTTGATGCACAAATCAATAGTTTTCAACAGAATATTAAGGCAAAACACTTTGTGTATTGAGGGAATGAGTCACAAAAATACAGTAAGATAAACGTGCACACTAATATTATGTAGAAATTACTAAATTTGCAGCAAGGTAAGATGATTAATCAGGTAATTTGACATTCACAAGAATTAAGGAGATATAAACACCACTACAAATAATTGGAAAGGTAGAAATCCGTTCTTACTCAAGGAAAAAAACTGGAAAAATTTGCTTGAAAACTCCTATGTCCAAAAAGTCCTCTCTTGTGCCTTGCAATTACACACAATATATAGCAAGATTATTTACCCCACCCATCCTAAAAATAGAATAAAATTTGTACTCACACATTCATGCTAATTTTACCCCTTTATCATGAATAAATAAAGGAATAAAAATAGACATGCTAATTACAATGAGACATTAATAGCCTGAGTTACATAAATACATTTTAGTCAAACTGCAATTGACTGATCTATTTTAAATAAAGTAGGATGAATAATTTGGCTAATAATATCCCTTGCTTGCTGTTGAAGTCTCCTCCAATGTGCATGCAATCTCTATCTTCTAGTGCTTGATGTGACACTTGCAACTTGATCCATTTGCAATGATATTCTAGGAATTATTTAATTCTGCCCCTTAATGTACATGCAAAAATTTAATCTCCATGTGTGAGATAAATAATTCTTTTATTTACAATATTTTACAAAATATTCACCTACGTATTCCATCTACTGTGGGGACCACTTGCAAGTTCTAATGTTGACATATGTGCACCTACTCCCTTTTGCATGCTGATAACGACATCTTTATCTTTTATGACTACAAGCAATACTAACTCACACAAGTATAATTTTTTCAACCTCAAAATTTTCCCACTGTGGGGACCACCTTTGGTGTGTGCATACTTTGTCTTTATGTGGAATGACCACCTTTCCACGTGCAAAATCTATTTATACATCTGTGATACATAACCTTGATCATTTATTATATTCATCGACCACCTTTGTCTACCTAACCCTTGTATTATTCTTGATACCTTTTGATAAACATTGTTTATCCCACTATGACACATGATATAATTTTGGTTTTTGAATAATCATTTCATAATGGTCTTGAGTCACTTTTTGGGTTGATAATTTGATCGGTCATTGCAAAATAATAAGTCTTCGGATTTTGAAGGAAATCATGAATAAAAAGGTATATTACCTTTTAGGAAATCATTGGGCATGTATATGGTTTGGACCTTATTCAGTCAATGCAATGATATTTTGTTTTAACCATGTGGGCTGGCCCCCTCTCCATGATGACTCACCCCTTTTGATTTGTCGGTGATAATTGATTGTGGTTTACTCTGCACGGATTAGGGTTTCGCCATCTGATGACACGTTGGATTGTTTTCTTTTATTTGATTTACATTGGGTAGCAGAAATTTGATTCCCTCCATTGATTTGGTACTATGAAGATTTCCATTATTGATATGTTTGTCCACTGTATTGATGAGATTGCAATTGACAAATTCTTCGATCTCGAGGTGTTGATTTTTGGTACAGGTAAATTGTGTTCGTTGATGTTCTGAACCATGGTAAGCACAAAGTTTGCATTGAATAGGGTGATGGATTTCTATCCATTAGATCTTGTACCAATCAATATTGATTGCTGATGTTTTAACTCAGGTTGAGTTAGATTACTTTGTGGGTTGGTTGGAAAGCAAGGTTATCTCGTAACCTAAACTTGATCATTTCATCTGCATTTCATTTCTCGGGTGAAGCCTTGGAAAAATTTCTTTAGGTTTCCATTGTTGAAGTGTCAAGATCAATTGGTTCTACTTGTAGTTACATGATTTTTGACCTTCATGAAGTTATGTGTCTAAATTTTTTGCGTTATGCCTGAAAATATGAACTCTATGAAGTTCAAGCTTGAGTTTCGATTTAGCCACCATTGTTGAAGGTTTAAGCTTATTTTGAGCTCTATTGGAGTTATGTTTACACCATTTTTGGAGTTCTTCTGAGCTCTCTACTTAACTGTATTTGCTTTGATGAAGACCCTCTGAGCATGAAGTTTTGGTTCTTGGTTATTTTGATGGATCTGATACTTTCGATATGGTTGTTGTCATCGATACGAGCTTTTGGGTTTGGAATTTTCATTGCTATCTATTTCTACTTGTTCTAGCTTGTTGCGGCTTACCGTTTTTGGGGGTAAGAATCTGTGTGTTGATTACTTGCACTTGCATACCTCCGTTTTGTTCTTTTCGTCGATCTAGCATTGGAAAAATTTGAAAATATCATGCTTCTGAAATGTCTTTGTGCATATTCTGAGCTCGAATGGGTTCTAGTTGGTGTCGTGTTTGCTCTGTATTCTGGTTGATTTGAGGGTTTCAACAATATCATTATAAATTTGGTGAGTTTCTTGCTCTGTTTCTTGAATCCTTTGTATTCGTGGCCATAGAAGTATAATTTACGGAGTTTGTGAAACTTATCCTTTCAAACTTGTGGATTTAAAATGATTATTTTGGATAACCCAAAATGGGTATTACTCCTTTTTCGTTTTGGAAATTTTGTTTATCCTTGCCTTTACTCAGGTACTAATATGTCCTAATGAAACCAACTTCAAAACAATATCATAACTATGTACATCAGATTTTCACTAGGACTTGAAGTTCCTATATATTTCCTTTTCTGCTTTGAAACCATCGAGCTCAACCCGTGAGCTTACCCTACTAGGTTTCGAGCTACTTTGTTGTTTGTGCTGGTTGTTTGAGTCTTGCTTACATGATGAATTATGTTTATTCATAATGGCTTTGTAATTTCAGACTTAACCTTCATTAGTTGAACTATTTGTGGCCATGTATTTCTTTTCCTGACCTGATTTTGGTATATCATGTGAAAATTTTTAAACTTGAATGATTCCATGTTTTTCTGGTTTGATTCCGTTATATTTTGAGGTCGTTTTGAGGCCTTATGTTTATCTTGTAGACACAATTATTGAGTGTTGTTTGAATTTATGAAATGTTCTGAAGTTTGTACTTCAGAGGTTTTAGTGGTATTTTGTTCTATAACTGATAAGTTTCATTCTATCCTTTAGACTTTATGTAGAGCTCATAATATTTATAACAACCATGAGGTTTAAGGTAGTTTCCTGGACTCTATCTATAATTTTATTTGTTAAACCTCATGAAAGGAAAATGTATTTGAAGTTTTTTATGTTTGATGTAAACTGAAAGATTTGATGAATTGTATCAGAAACTATGCACCACGATGAAGTTTCACTTTGGTTGAATCGTAATGGCTTCAACGTAATCACAAGGAAGAATCGATCAATAACTGAATAACTTGCATAATAGAAAAAATATTGCACATGTAGAGAAAAGACAATGGAGTGTCTTGGCATGCTCATAAATGTCAAATTAAGGGATACATATAGGGCACTGAGTAACCCGAGTGCATGACTCAATATAAAACCATAAACCTAACCTATGTGAGATGACCCTCCTTATGTGAGTAGAGGAAACATAGAATAAATCACACCAACACCCTCTTCATCGAAGCTAGGGTAGCGGCTATGATGAGTCATATGGAAAGAGAAGACACTCCTAAACAACTAAGAAAGATGTGTCAATGGGGCCCGAAAACTAAAGGCCTGATAAGATGTCCATATACAAACAACATATTCCTAGAAGAAGAAGAAAAGGAATGACTACATAGCCCAAAGAAGATGAACAGCTGTAGAAGACCTCACCCCGAGAAGATACCGTAAGTGAACAAACTTCATCTCAATGAAGGGCTTGGTAAATAAATATGTAATCTGATCAGTTGTCTGAATGTACTAAATGTCAATGATACCCTCATGAATAAGCTCTCGTATGAAGTGCATATGGATCTTAATGTGCTTCATCCATTGATGTTGAACTGAAGTTCTAAAAATAGAGATAATGCTCATGTTATCATAGTATATGTTGGTAGGACACCGAAGATGGATACAAAACTCTATCAGAATACCCTGTAGCCAAATAGCTTCTGTGGAAGTGTTAACTACTCCTCTGTAGATGATATCACAATTACATTCTACTTCTTGCTAGACCAACTAATAGGACCCGAACCAAGAGAGAAACTATATCCAGAAGTAGATTTATGATGATCTAAGTCACTGGCCCAATCAGAACCTGTGAACCCAATCAAGTCAATATCTACCCCTCCATGATAGTGAATGCCTTCAGTATAAGTTCCATGAACATAATGAAGGATCCATTTAGTTTCTTTCCAATGTAGCTCATGTGGCTCCTACATGAATTTGGACATGATCCCAACAACATATGATAAATCCATTCGAGTGTGAGTCAAGTAAATCAAGCTCCCCACCAACTGTCGATAAAGGGTACCATCAACCAAGGGAGTAGAACAATCAGAAACCAACTTAACCCCAAAAAGAAAAGGAGTAGGAGAAGACTTGCAATCAGACATCTAAAAATGAGCTAGCAAATCAAGAGCATACTTAGGTTGTGAAATAAAAATTCCCAAGTTAGATTGTGAAATTTGGATCCCAAAAAAGTAATGAAGCAGACCTAAGTCAGTCATGGAAAACCTATTGGCCAAGGTGGTCTTCACAGAATCAATGATAGAGGAAGGGCTTCTAGTGATCAACAAGTCATCAACATATACAACAAGAATGAGTATGGAGTTATCTTGTCATAGAATATAAACATTTGGATCAGAGTGACACCTAGTAAACCTTGATGTAAGTAAAAAGGAGTCCATCTTGGCATACCAAGCCTGAGGGGCTTGTTTAAGGACATAAAGAGACTTCTTTAACTTAAAAATGAGGGAGGGATCATGGACATAACCCAGAGGTTGTTCCATGTAGATCTCTTCCTCTATGTCACCATGAAGGAAGGCACTCTTAACGTCCATTTGATGGCCTTTCCATCTGTTTGCTATGGTAATGGCTAGGGTCAGTCAAATAGAAGTCATCTTTGCAACCGAAGCAAAGGTTTCAGTATAATCAACCCCAACTATTTGTGAGAAACCCTTAGCTACTAATTGTGCTTTAAACTTTTCGACATCTCCATCTAATCCATACTTTGTTCGGAACACCCACTTACACTGAACAATTTTTCTTCCTTTTGGAAGAGGGGTGAGATCCCAAGTATCATTTTTCATGAGAGAGGAATACTCCTCATCCATGGTAGAATCCCACTGAGGAATACAAGAAGCCTCCCTAGAAAGACTGAGGATTAAAAGCAGAGGTGAAGAAAGAGTGGGGTCCAATGAAATCTGAGTGAGTATGTCTCATATCCAAAGTATCTCCAACTAAATCTCCAACACTTTGTAAAGTTTTCCTAGCCCAAAGAGGACCATGAGGATCAGGCTCAGAGTTGGAAGATTCTTCACTTGAGTGAGAAGGTAGATAGTCCTCATCATCACTATTGTCAGAATCAGAAGAATTAGAGGTGTGATGGTCGGGAGGATCAGGAAGAGGAGCACGCTCAACAGTATCATCATCTGATGAGTCAGAATCTGAATCAACAAGCTCAAGAACCTTAATAGGTGAAGAAGTAGAAGTCGAAGAAGACTCATCAAACTTAACACTTCTCTCAATATACAACTCATGAGAAGTAGGATTCATCAATCGATATCCCTTCACGTAATCAAGATACCCTACAAAGATACAAGGTTTGGATTGTAGTTCCAAAGCCTTGCATTTCTTCTTAAGAATTTGAGCAATAGCCTTGGATTTGAAGACTCGAAAGTTCTCAACATCAGGCTTGCGTCCAAACCAGGCTTCAAAGGGTGTCATACCTCTTACTACCTTGTGTGGAACATGGTTCTGAATGTAATTAGCACAATTCACTGCTTCATCCCGATACTATGGAGGAAGATACTTCAAGTGAATCATACAAGTGGCCATCTCTTTAAGAGTACTATTATTCCTTTCTGCTACTCCATTCTGCAAAGGGCTATATGCAACTGTATGCTACAAGGAGATCCCTTTAGAAGTACAAAAATCCATGAACCTATTGTTTACATATTCACCTCCACTGTTGGTTCAAAGAACCTTGATAGACCGTTCCACCTGTTTCTCAACAAGAGCCTTAAAGTCCTAAAAATGTTCAAAGACTTCAGACTTAAGCTTAAGAAAATATACCCAAGTATATCGCGAATAGTCATCACATAAAAATCTCTAGTAAATGAAGGAGATGGAAATGGACCAGAAATGTCACTGTGAATAAGATCCTAAAGATGAGTAGCTCTCCAGGATTTTCCTTTGTCAAAGTTCTTTTCAGGATGCTTCCCAAGGGTATAACCCTCAAAAAGACCCTTAGAAAAATTGATGCGGGGTAACCCGTTGACCATTTTGTTTTGGCTCAATTGTTCAAGGTAGCGATAATTTAGATGTCCGAACCGCTCATGCCATAGCTTCCTAACCTCATTTGCATGAGTGAGAAAAGCAGTGGCCGTAGAATCAGAAGTAAAGTGGGAAAAGGTATACAACCGTGAATGGTGATCCGCCTTTCCCTCAGCCACTATAGTGTTATCGTTAAGCTCATGAATAATCACCGAGTTAGGACCAAATTCCACTCGTATTCCTTCAGCAAGGTGAGTAATTTGGTAAACTGATAGGAGATTGGTAGAGAGATCAGGAACGCTTAACACTTGGTTGAATGTCCCCCCATCCATCTCTACCAATCCACTATCAGAAACTGACACTGTCGTGTCATTACCCATCGTGATTTGGAACATTCCACAAGGGTCGATGTTGGAGAACTCAACATGCAAAGAACCCATGTGGTGCGAGGCACCAGAATCTATAATCCACTTTGATGAAGGAGAAACTCTGGCTATAAGGGCCTTTCCTTTCTTCTTGTCAGATTTAGAACCTTTTGCGGTGGAAGACTCGGCCTTCGGAGCATTTTGTTTGATAGAATCAGGAACACCAATTTTATTTTTCTCAAGTAATTGAGTAAGGTGATCAATTTTTTTTCTCATACACGTATGCTCTTTATGACCAGGCTTCTTGCAATAGGAACACAAATACTTGTCTTTCTGTGCTCTAGGCTCAGAAGTCAAAGCATTCATGTTATTTTTAGTATCAGTCTTGATTTCTTTCTTAGGTTGATCCTTTTTTATTTCTTCTTTTCAGTCTTCTTTTCCGTACTAGTACTTAGATTACAAGGGCATGTGACTTGGAATTGAGATACCCCATTTGAATGAGTTTGTCCTGTTCTCAAATGAGTTGGGATGAAAAATTGTCAAAGGAGGGAATTTTCCAATCCTTTCCCAAGGTAGATTTTGTAGCGTAAAAAGTTAACACAAAGACAGAATATTCAGGACCTAACTTAGAGAGAATCGACAAGATCAGTTGACAATCTTTCTTCTTTACTTGACATTCCTCTAACAATGATCTAGTGTGGAAAAACTTCAAGAAGAATGCTTATAGGATTTCAAAATCACTAGGATTTAACCCTAGTAGTTCATTTTCCAACTCATGTGCTCTCATGTCATCATGTTGTCTAAAACATTTCATCTAACATTGTCCACACAAAATTAGGTGTTTCAGACGACTCAATGTGGAAGAGTAAGTCGGGAGAAATGGACATGCAAAGAAGACCTAAAGCTTCATCATTATCGGTTTAACCACTTAGATTTTTCAGGTTCATCGTCTGGTTCAGTCTCAGTTCCCATGGTGATGTGGAACAACCCTTTACCCCTTAGTTTCATTATTATTTTTGATCTCAATTTTAAAAATTTGAATGATGTAAGTAAAAGAATTGAAAGTGCATCCATAGTGAAAAGAGAGAAGAAATGCAAGAAAAGAAACACAACCACCCAGGACAATATAATAACCCCCTGCTTTCAAGCACTTTATATTTTAGTACATTGAATACAATTAGAGTGTGAGTCTGTATCTGGAAACACTTGGTAACTCACTTTACAATCAACATAATAACATGCAAGAGAGGATACCATAATTGTGTTTTGTAGAGCACAACAAAGTGACACCGTACACAAGCATAATTGCTAAAAACTAGGAAGGAGATGAAATCATATCCTGGTTATGAGAAAAAGAGTCTCACGTCGTAAAGGATACCCCCTTGCTGCAAATTGTGGTAGATGCGCTCACTAGTTGTAAGCAATAATAAGGGTAATATACAATATTTAGATGAACTCAGGATGAGTTTTGATGATCTTTAGAACGCCGGAAAGGCACGCGGAAGACAAGAAAGTGCTCAGAGTGTCACTGCACACTTGAGTGCATGATTAGTAAAAAAATCGACAATAACGCCTAAGATTTATCATTTAGAAACATCTAGTTCGGCTAATTTAAAGCTAGTTGGACTAAAAAATGATAAAAACAGGTTAATTGTAAAGGATGATTTTAAATATTTTACTTAGTCGAAAATGATAGGATTGATCGTAAAAAAACTAGATTTAATTAAATCTAATTAATTACAATTAATTTAATTAATATCTAAAAAAATCCCAATTAAATAATTAAAAACTTTCCATTTTTAAAAGAAATCAATTTTAAATTAAAATAAAACTAATTTCTATTAATATTAAAAAAAGCATAATACCACTTACCGTTAGATTTATTAATAAAAGAAAAAGGATTTCTATTAAAAAAACTTACAGTTGATACCAATATAAAATGATTTTTTGTTTTAATTAGAAAGTAATTAAAAAATGGAAAGTATTTTAAAAAACTTACCAAAGAGAACTTACCAAAAATTGTGGTTGGGTTTGCACAGTCCGTGGAAAGGAAGAGAGGACAGTTGGTGCGTTTGGGCAAGTAGGGAGGTGAACGGCCACACACAGCAAGGGGACGGCCACACAGAGTAGAGGGCAGGGAGGAGGGGATAATGGCCATGGCAGGGGGAAGTACTCGGAGAACTTGCAATGCACCCATATTTTGTAGAGCAAACAAACACAAATAAATAGCAAACAAACCCACGTTTTACAGAGCAGAGCTTCAAATCACGAGTTTTTAAATTTGAAACATGAGCAGCCCAAAAAAAATGTAGGCCAGAGAGGAGAGAAGGCTTGGGACAGAGCCAAAACCCCACAAATGTTGCAGTCCAAAATGCCAAGAACATGAATTTTTTGACCTCTATTTTAACGGATCTCCAAATGTAGCTGAAACTAACTAAATTTAGCTGCAAAACCACTGAAAGACTCAAGGAGATTTACACATGCATGAAGAACACATGCAAAACTGAAAACTTTCTAAGAACAACTTGTTAAATACATTAGCAAGGAAAAACCATAATATAATGATCGAAAACTTGCACGAGGAGTAAAAAAGATGAAAAACAAGAGTAATCACAACTCAAAAAGTGAGTGCACATTTACCCAATCTTAGCTCTGATACCATGAAAGAGTTGACGAATTGTATCGAAAACTGTGCACCATAATGAAGTTGCACTCTAGTTAAATCGTAATGGCTCCAACGTAATCATAAGGAAGAATCGATCAATAACTGAATAACTTGCATAACAAAACAAAGCTTGCACATGTAGAGAAAAGACAACAAAGTGTCTTGGCATGCTCATAAATGTTAAATGAAGGGATACATATAGGGTGTTGAGTAACCCTAGTGCATGACTCAATAGCAAACCCTAAACCTAACCCCAAACCTAACCCATGTGAGATGACCCTCCTTATGTAAGTGGAGGACACATAAAATAACTCACACCAACATAAACCCTTGTGAGAAATTTTTGAATCACCTATAACTCCTTCCTTTGAGTTTGAAAATATTTCACGAGTATTCAAATTTTGACTATAACTTCCGGATTTCTATTTCACTTCTCTGAGTTATTTGCAAAAACTTTAAAAAATCAGTAATGATTGTAGAGGGATAACTATTTTCTTGGTTTGTATCCTTGTTAGATATTATCAAACCCTGAGAAGATCTGCTTCTCATCTTCTATTCTGAATTTGTATACTTTTGTTTGAAGATTTCCTGAATGGATCTAGAGACTTTGAAGCTTCGGGATCTATGGTCATCTTTCAAAATAGATGTACTGGGTAAATTCCTTTTCTACTTTAACTGTAGCTTAAACCTAGCCTCTATTAACTGATGCTTAAGATTATAAATCTTCATTTATTCCTCAACAGGTATCTGAAACTTCCATGTATATCATGACTATTTCGTTTTATATTTTCTTCATGTTGTACCCTGAGATAATTTGTTCTTCTTTCTGAATCAAAATAGAAAAAACTTATTGATTTGATTTATATTTATTTACTCAGAGATGTTCTATAGTCTAATCCTGAATCAACCCTTTGCATTTGGTTATGATTTAATTAAGGCTCTAAACTCCTATTTGAGAGCTAATAACACTTTTTGCAATTTGAGTGATTTCTATCTGAATTAGTACTTGTATCTGCATAATGCACTCCTTTAGAGCTATAGTACATCAAAACTGTAGCTTTTTGGGATCCCTTTAAAACTGAGATAAATCTAGATTTGTGTTGCTAGGTTCCTCAATGCATTATGTTATATAAGTCATATATAGAGCTTAGTTTGATTATGTACTCTATGATCTTAGCATGATAAATTGATAAGCCTGTTCCACTTCTCTTCTTTTCTCTGGGTTGTATATTTGTTTTGGTACAAGTTAATCTTTCTCTTAGCTAGAGTCCTATGTTAATCACATTTGAGAAAACTTTGTAATTAAATACTGAAATTTTCTTTCTAATCTAGAAACTTGTTGCATCTGTTACCTTTTGAAGCACTTTGGCGATCTTTTACTGTACCGGGGACTTTTGTAGTTTAATATTTGGAAATGAAAACTAGTTTGATATTTGTGAAAATATGAATGAATTATTTCCTCATGAAGCTAGTTAAATACTGAAATTGAGCATCCGCACTTGCTCTTGTGTCATAAATATTTCTTGTAACTTAATGACTAACTTCATGGATGCAATGTATTTATTCTATTGAAGTCTGTAATGTTCTTCTTATTCTATCAAAGCTGACTCTATCTCCTACTTGCAATATTTTGTACTTTATATGAACTTCTATTTAACCTTTATTGATATTAAAAGCTTGGTAATTACTTTTGAATTGAAAATCTTGAACATGTGTTTTCAATTTTATCTCTTTAGTTTGAACTTGTATATGACCATTTTTTACTCATACTTATAAGTTCTGGAGCTAAGTTGGAAATATCATCCCGTCCCTCATAATAGCTTCTGTTCTCATGAATTTGTACTTTACTGATATACCATAGTACTTGCTGCACATACTTGATCTCTTTTTAACTGTTCTTTTGAACTTATAATTTTCATCCAAAACCTTAGAGTTTTCTCATTTTTGATATCTCCTGTAACTATCCTCTTCATGAGTTCTTGTAGAGGTTTTTTAATGAAAGATGGAAGATACCCTTACTTGTTTTCTATGCCTTTGATGAAAAATTTGTTCCAAAGGACCTCTTACTTGTATCCTACTTCCTTAACCTGATTCAGTGTCCCAATGCCTTTCATCTATACATTTTTTGTTTGCATTTTCCTTTTCTTAAAACAACTCATAACTTGTATCATGTAGATTTATTCAACAAGTATTTCCTTTGTGTACAATAATCATTTATGTAAAATATTTCTACTTTTCATCTGCTACCTGTACCTACACACTTAAGAAAAAGTTAGAAAATATTTAGGCTTTTTGGCCTCTCTTATGTTCCATAGTTTTTCCTTTTCTCTCTCCTTTCTGAAATGATTCTAGGAATCATATGTGCTGATGTAGAATACTACTTTTATCAATTGTGTATATGTATATGATGTACCTTATGCTTTTCTTTTTAGAAATCCATCTGCATGTAGTTAGATAGTACATGGGTACAGATCAAACCCTGAGCTCAAATTTGATGCATTTCCTTTTTCATTTTTCAGGTACACTGTGACTGTCGGGAGAGATGAATGAAGGATGGAGCTAGAGCTGGAGAAGACTTAGAAGAAAATCCCAAGGAAATGATGGGTTTCTTCTATACTCTTTTACTTTTAACTTCATGCACATGTACTTCTTTCAATTTAGTAGCTATGAGTTATATCCCATGGCTTGTGTGGGAAACATTGTACTTCTTCATGAATAAATAACATTTAATTTCTGTACTTGAGTTGAATACTTCCTTTTTGTCTCAGCTTTATGACATGGATATCAATTGTATAATGAAATAAACAACTCAATCACATAATAAATGTATTTAACATGTATAAATAATGAGATGTAATGTACCTATAACTTAAAATGAAACTGCTGCATGAAAAATGTGAACTCTGCTTGCCGTTACTGAGTCTAATCTCTCACATAAATGGTGATTCCCACCTTCATCAAGGCAATGCATTGGTTCGTCGGGGATTATGTGTTTGTTTGCTGAAGATGAACATGGAATGACAGTCTATGTAAGGTGTTACATTCTGTAACAACATACATAGCTATAGATTACATGTAGTTAATCAATTGTTGTAATTGAAAACATAATAAAACTGAAAAGCATTCCCCTAGTTAGGTCCACTTCATCAATGCCATCCATTGTAACAAAGTTTCTAGTTGCTCATTTGTGCACAAGTGTAAAAATTGTCAATAGTTAAAATAATGGTTAATCCAATATGTGGCATTTTGTAAGCAACCTACATGTTTAATGTGACAAATCAATCCAATATTTTCAGCCAAACAACCTACATGTTTAGCAACAATATTTATCCAATAATACTATACCAATCATGAGAGTAAAATGTGATTTTGTAAGCAAAAATAACAAGTAAAGTGTGAAGTAAAATAATGAAAAATGAGGTTCACACAAATTAGTATTTTTTTTTTCAATTAGTTTAGTTCAATTTTCTGTCCTCAACATTGTGGGTTATATAACAAGTGGATTCAGACCAGTCTACGAACCCCATACATAGCATATTTTATAGAACAAGTTTTTCCTTAGCATTTTGGGGAGTAGTTACATGTTGGAGGATACAACGGATTTCCTCCCTACACTACTTTGGCCAATGGTATTGGATCGTCCAAGAAACTAGGCAGTACAAAGATCTCTTCATACATTTTTAGGGAAGTAGTTATAGGTTAGAGAAAAATGCAACTTTATCCCTACACTTCTTTGGCTAAGGTGGCATGAGATCACCCAAAAAACTCGCAATTATAGGATATCCTCTCTACACCCTTTCTCTCATCACGGATTGGGTGTACATGCTCCTTTTACATTTTTTGTACTTCTATTTCAGTATATTTTACTATATACATGTAATTTTTACACATATACATGTGTATTTGACTGCTTGATCATCTTTTTCTTTGCAGGTCCATCCGTATGACAAGCAAGCAGTAAAAAACAACTAACAAAAACAAAGGCGTTAACAACAACAACATCATCATTCAATAGTCCTTACCTCATACTAACATGCATGTACCTCACACACATCGGTAACTACACGTGTTTCCACCATAGGTTTACTCTCATTACTTTTTTCTCTTTTACATCTTTAGTTTCCATGCTCCATATTTTTGTCACTCCATTCTTTTTCTAGTCCTTTGGTACGCTTTCTACATCACTCTAGATGGACATCGGATATGCATCTCTATCTAATTTATGTTATCAAATGTTCCTCTCACTAACATAAAGTGGAGGAAAATGTAGACACAAAATCACACACTTTGGGTATTATTTACTCCTATTCTCATACTACTATTCATATGGTTTTTGAGTTAAGAAAGCACTAATTAACCCATGTCCTTTGACCATTTTACTTTGCTTTCTGTCATCACTTCTGAACTCCCGCATGTACTCTCCTAGTCATTTTTGATATTTTACATCATCTTATCCTTGACTGGGGCACCCTAGGGGCCCTGGTCCCATTTAAGGCACCCTGATCCTTTCTTTAGTTTACTCTTATCTTTTGGGCAATTTCTAGCGATTTGAGCTTTCCATATGTTTAGTGGTCGGCCTTTTTAGGGTTAATTATGAAATTAGATCAAGAGAACCATATAAATATAAATTTATAAGACCATAATGAGGTACCAAGCACTAGACATTACTATCATCCACCGAAGGTTGTATCCATTTAAGGCATCTAGAGCTCCATTTGCATCAATCTAGCTCCATCATAAGGGACAAGGCTGGTTCATCTACATCACACTACATAGGAATAAAGTTTGTTTTATTCCATCCATCATTTATTTACATTTCTAAATCTAGCTATTTCTCTCTACTTCACAAAGTGTGATTGACACAAGAGCACCTAGCGCAAAATTTACACACACATATCTAGAACTAGATTTGGGTCTGAAATGTAGTGCAACACTCAGTTCATAAGTCCACCATTGTGTCCACTGAGGATAGTCAAACCCCTTCATTTACATCTTTATTTTTAGGGTTTTGATGCTTGGTTTGGGGTTTTGCAAGTTGTCTCTCCATCACTAATTAACAGTGACATATGATGCAATCCAACGATATCAACATGACAAGCAGCGAAGATTCCAGATCATCTAGTGACCCTGTAAGTTTGGTTCCTGGATCTCTTGCATAGACCAGGGCACCTAGAAATCAGACTAGGGTACCCCAAGTGCCCTCATCCCTCTCCAGGTGCCTGATCCAGATAGATAGCTTGGTTATGTACCTTATGGAGATCCGGTGTGGTCACATCTACATTTTGTTCATCTGGTTTATTCTGTGACATAGTCTCGAGGCATCATCAAATCAATTAAGCTCTTTCTAAATCTTATTTGCACATTATGGTTTCATATTTCATTTACTTAGTTGCTTGGGTCACTTTATTTATCTAGTTAGCCATCATTTACTACTTTGCATAACATTAGATTAAACTAAATATAGATATCTTATTTCCATTTTAGTTTAATCAAAGAGCATGAGACTGCCAAAACAAGTTGAGGTTACCGAATTATTTACAAATCTGCCAAACAGAATGAAGTCGCTGCTATAGTCAACGAGGCCGCTCAAGTATGTAAGATTGTTACCAATGTTATCAAGGTCACTGATCCTACAAAAAAAAGAAAAATACAGAGGTTGAGGCTGCTGAAAATCAGAGTGAGGAGGCTAAAATCCAAAGTGAGATTGCTAAAAGTGAAAAATCATAAAAAACATCAAAAATCACAAATTTTTCTTTGCAAGATCCAATTTTGACATTATTTCACCTCTTATCTACTTTCAAGTAAGACTTAACACTACCAAATACCAACATACATATTCAATAACATAGAAAATTTCAACAAATTGAAAGAACTTGCATGAAAGTAATAAATTAAGATAAACTAGGAATACAAAAATGTGCATGGAGAAAAGGGGTGTTCCATTGGGCGTGCCATATGTACACATGCTAAAGAACCCAAGGTAAATAAATGAAGGAATCAACACCAAGTAAATTCTAACTTAGCTCTCTTATCAAATACATCAAGATAAAGATGAAAAGAAGCTAAAAAATTGCACAAAACATTATTAAGAACTAAAAATATAAACCTACTTTCAAAATTTGATGTGCTTTTGATATGTAGATATTTCCTTCTAAGCCGAATGTAAGCTACGCATAATCAAGGATGCTACTAAAGGGAAGAGATCTCCTAAAAATGGCCTAAGTCCATGTTTTGAATCTTCTCTTACTAACTTTAACAAGTAAAGGGGTTTTTTCAATTTGGAAAGATTTCCTGTAATAGAAATGCTCTCTTGAGTAAGATTGAAAAAATGTAAAGTAGATTGGTAGGAAGGTACTAGGTTTCTTATATAGCTTTCCAATTTGGGAGAGACATACATCCTAGTGAATTTGGGATAAAGGAGATGTAGAATTAGGAGTGGGTAAACATGATTATAAGAGATTAATTATGAATTAGTGACCCATGGGAGTTATGGAAGGTTTAATTAATCTATTGGGATTAATTAATAGGCCATTTTTAATTTATAGAAGTTATTTGGAGATGATTTGGAGGGAAATTAGTATAATTAGAGGGGTTTGAGAGGGGGATTTAGTTAATAAGAGAATTTATTAATTAAATATAAGATTATGAAAGGCTAATTAATCAATTAAAAGAGGATTTTAACTAACGAATTGACGCTAATTGACATCCAAGACGAGGGAAAAATCCAATTAATTAATGAAATGTTGTTGATTGATTGAGAAGATGGGGGATGTTAGATAATTAGAGGGAATTTAATAATTATGATGAAATGACAGGGAAGTGGGAAGATTAGTGTTATTTAAGTATTAAAATTGAGCGATGGAAACTAGGTGTCCACAAAATTTATTACTAGTTTAACACAAACCCAAAAAACTCTATCATTGTTATGGTTAATAGTCGAATAGGAAATAAAGTTATATCGTTGTTATTCTTCCTTTTAACAAAATCATTATTGGTAAATTTGGTACTAATTTGAGTTTAGTACTATTTTGATGCTCTTGTATTATTTATTATCTATTAATAAACAACATAGTAGCTCAAGAAATGAATATTTCGTATCTCAAATTGATGTCTTATAAAGTGGTATGAGAAATATTCTATAAATGAACTAATCTCGAATTGATGTGTTATAAAGTGGTATGAAAAATATTCTAGAAATTAACTAGAGGAACTAGTTAGGTATTAACAAGATTTGATATTACTAAAATTATCTTAAAAAATTGATATGCTCCCTCATATGTTATTGTATTCGATTTTCAAGTTAGCTTATGTGCTAACTAGTTTTTATCCTTGAATGCATGATGTTTTCCAATCACGTTTAAACGTGTTTAAAATGAAACTAGAAGGAATACTGGATAAATGAACTAAGATACTAAAGAATTATGTAATCATTTTTTTTGGTAACTTCAATAATGCTATATGTAGAAAGATTGAATATTCATAATCAATATCCATGTTTATTTGACTGAATTTTACTTTTGAACTGTGTTTCAAATGAACCTTGTGCTACTAAGGACAATAGATGATTCAAAGGGATGAGAAATGTTATGTGACAAATTTTCCATTCAATAATTTGGGTGAAGATAAGTGATAAAATTGACCATTGTTAGAAGGGACTAATATAAAATACCCTTATTAAAAGGGAGTGTGATAAAGTGACCCTTGGTAAAAGGGATTATAAATAAAATGACCATATTAACAAGGATTGTACTATTAAAAGACCCTCTATTAGGAGCATAGTGAATTGTTAAATTAATCCTTATAAACGAGTGTGTTGGTTGGCAACTGTTTGGAGTAAAATGTACTATAAATGTATAAAGTCAAGAATTATAAAAAATACACATACATTGAAAATTCAACTTTATGAGAGATTGTACTCAAGATATCTTGCATGTTTTAGGATGAAGACAAGTGGTAGGATTTAGAGAAGGGAGCACACAAAGTGTGTTCTAACTAGGGGTATAGAGTAAAACCCTAGATGGTTCTTGGCCATGGCACTAAAATAAATTATTGATTTGTTTTCTTCCACGCATAACAACCATATCCTAAAGATCCTTGACCTTTACACACAATAGATGGGTGGATCAAGTGCAATCAAGATTAAAGATATGTATGCTTATCCTTTTAGGAACATTAAATTGAACTATATTGATAATTCTTTAAGCATAATAAAGATATAGATCATGATTTTGGATGTTTATTATATTTTAACGTTTCACATAATTATTATATGAATTAGAACGAATGAATGAATTTATAAATAGTAAATTCTTGGTAAAAATATTCATGAACTAAAACAAAATAACTTATTCATTCTATGTTTATTGGATTTCATCATACAACCTTATCTTATTGGTTCTTGTGTTGTCCCATAGTTCTTTGTGCTCCCGACATCCTTTTTTCCATGCCCTTCTCAATTTCTAGAGGGATTTTCACCAATAATACTAGATAAATTATCCATGAAGATTTAAAAACCCAAGATAAACTTGAATCTATAGGTGAACATTATTACAACACATGTCCCACACTCATGTCATTTTTTACAATGTTTCATGCCTCAAATCCATCCCTCACAAAGTTATCAAGAATTCAACCTTCACCGTTAATAATTTTACAATTCACATGGCCACATCTAATAAAACTATGATGTTTTCAGTTATATTTTGTCTTCCTTATCCTTTTAACTAATTTTTTTGGAAGATATTGAGACACTAACAAATGTCCAAATATCATGTAAGTTATGCCATGTCTCAAGCCTCAACAACATTATGTATGAAGTCCTTAGAAATTTAATTTGCATCATTGATCCTTTATATTTCTTTGTATTAGAAACCTTCCTTCAAAATTATTATATATTTATCTTGTTGAGCCCCATAAACCTCTCTCTCACACTTTGCTTCACATTGCTATACAAGAGTTTTTCTATATAAAACATATATATTTGTAGATATTGATCCATGCGGGACTCAACCCATAACTATATAATCATTATTTGTTGCCGAAATTCCATTGTCCTCTCAATTACAAAATTGATCTACTTATAACTAATAGTCAATTCCATTATTTTTTCTAACTACATACAAAGTTAGATCAATATGGTTATCGACCCACCTCCTGTGATTATTAATATTTTAAATATGGACTTACAAAATTTATTTGATATTAGGAAAAGTGATGTTACAATGCATATGCATTATCTTTAATGTTTTTTTCATTTGTAAGCTTTCACTAAATTGTGACATTTATCTTCTTATGCAACATTGATTGCATGCATGTGCCCTTAAGAATATGACTTTAAGATCTTGTGACATTCTTCACCTTAGGTATACATTTAACTCATGCACTAATTTTGTCATTCACCATCATATGTATGATTAATTCAAATAGTCTCTCACATCTGACCTCGTGAAATTAGTATTTTTAAGCATGTATGTGGAATATTTCTCATCATATTTCTTGGAGTCAACATTTCCTCATACTAAAATTCATGTATGTCCTAAAAAAGGTCAACTCATCTAATTTCTCAGTTCACTTCCCATTTTTTTAATAATTCCTTCACTACTACATAATGTGCAAATAACGCCATATTTTGCATCAGAAATCAAAATTTTTGGTTAGTTTCAACTTGTTTCTTTCAAGAAATTACGTCGAAAGTTGGGGCACAAAAACAACGTGACTAGATAATTTTACTTGCATCAAATTAACGACACATTTGCACTGCTTTTACACCAAATTTGTGTCAATTTTGCGATGCTTTTGTGTTAGATATTCATGACGCCAACCAAGACATTATCACAATCACAAGTGGTGTAAATGTACAAATTCTCTTCGAATTTTTTAAAAAATGAAAATTATATTATATATATAATGTTTGTAAATGTAAAACAAAGTTGTATGTAAAACTAATATTGAATACCACTCCAATGAACACAATTAATAATATCATAATAACATTTACACAAATTAAGGAGGATTAAAATAAATTAAAACATTAAATGTAAATTTCCAGTATTAAAACAAAATATCGTACGTCGATTTTTTTTTTTACATATTTTCTAAATGAGATTAACATTACTAAAATAACTTATGCCAGTTTTCAAACATAAAATCATTTTTATGTAAGTTAATGAAAAAGATAATAATGTACGCAATGAATATGAGAAAATAGTCATTTACAATTTATAAATTAATATGAATTGAAATTACTATATACATATACATATACATACATACATACATATGTATGTATGTATGTATGTTACATATATGCACACACACACACATATATATGTATATACATATATATGTATATATGTATATACATATATACATATATATGTATATACATATATATCTATGTATGTATGTATGTATGTATGTATGTATATATGTATATATATACATACATATATACATATATATATATATATATATATATATATATATATATATATATATATATATACATACATACATGTGTGTGTGTGTGTGTGTGTGTGTGTATAAACTACTACTATGAACTAGCTGAATCATCAACTGCTCATCATCATCACCATCAAAGAGTTTGTTATCATCATCATGATAATCTATGTGCTCATTATCTGAACTGTGCTCCATTTGATACAATGATGGGTTTCCATAGTCATAGTCACTACCATCATCATCAGTATCCTATCTAAACTCAGGGCCATCAACTAAAAGTGAAGGTTTATTCACCTAAAATAACATTATTTAATAATTCTTATAATATTTCAAATTATTTGAGTAAAATATTTGAAATTTAAATTTTGTTAGCTACTTGATTTTAATAATTATTTAAGAAATTAATGATGCCTTACCAACACAAACCCATGAGAGTATGCCCACTCGTTTAAAGCATTGGTGTTCGTTCTAAGGGCTTTGAGTTGTGCCCATACTTGTTCAGTGGCTTTGAAGTCATACATCTTATCCTGTAAAAAATATTTAAAATTATAAATACAATTCAGATATGAATTAATAAACATTATTTACTACATTATTGAAATTAAATTACAAATTTGCAAGCAGTCTCATCTATGCTCATTTGTCCCAAATGACGAGTCACCAACTTCCCTTGAATCATTATGGCTTGGTGGGATCTATTGTAGATACTTTGGATCGCTATATTAATATCAATACACTACGAAAAACTTTGAATTAACGAATTTGATGAAAACACATTTATTTTAAATTTATATTGTTGTTTTTTTTCCAAATTCCCAGAAGATCTTTTTGTGTTATGTTTGAGCCACTTTTCACATTGTATTTTCTAGAAGATGCATTCATGCCGATAGGTTAGCACGTTAGTATCTCATGCGTATTACCTTTATAATTCTCCTACACATTCAATTAGTCATAAACTAATATAAAAGAAAGAAATATAAAACATCATTTTAATTTATTTTAGTGTAATACCCATATATGTCGCCTCATCCGCCTAAGTGCCTCTATTGCAATTTTCCAATAATTCCCACATAATAGTAAGCACTACCAAACTCTTTTCAATACACACAACCAACCATTTCTTAGGTTTAATTGGTTGTAATTTATATTCAAACTTGCAATTTTCCAGTAAATAGTACTTTTGCTTGTATACTAATTCTTTTTTGAAGTACCTAAAAGAAAATAAAAATTTAAAATAATTTAAGATTTTGACAAAATAGATAAAATGCAAAAAAACATAAACAAAATGTAAACTAATAATTACCTACCATGAACATCTTGTAATTTTTTCATGTCATGGTTCACATACAATTTCATATGCAAAGTCTCTCATACTCGATACTTGTACTCGTTTAGTGATATATGAGATAAGTGGTCCTCATAATCATATATATATTTTGCATGCCCCCTCACTATTGCAGGAAACACTAACTCAACACATGTAAGGATGGTCTCCTATCATTTAAATTGATAAGCACTATATTTATGAGGTTGTAAGGAAGACATTGACACAAAAGATAACGATATGTGATTATATAATAAATTGAAAAGTTAAATAAATTCTAAAAATAATTCATGAATATGACTACAAATAATAAAGAAATAAATACCATTTTACCTTCTTTCCTCCATAGAAACAAGGGAATCATGATAGGCCACCTTGGAAATGTCACCACTTCTGGATCATCGATCATGAGATGTACAATGCTGTGATAAAATTGGCACTAAAAAGGATATACAATTATAAGTTAAATAATTTTTTTAATAAATAAAAAAGATCAAATAAACTTCAAAAATAATCTCACAATATAATAACAATTAATATAGAAAAATAACAATTTTACCTTCTTGCCTCCCTTGAAGCAAGTGAAACATGATAGGCCACCTCAGAAATATCACCACTTTTGGATTGTCAATCATGAGATGTAAGGGGATGTGAATATAGTGGCACTAAAGAGGAGGATCTGCAATGATATGTTAAATTTAAAACACTAATAAATTTTAAAATAAAATCATGACTACAAATATTCTAAAATAAAATATTACCTCCCTTTTTCTGTTGTATCATGTGAAACAAGAATGTTAGTCTCAAAAATATCAAGTGAGTACCGTTGACACACATCAAAAACATGATACACATCTGAATCTTGATGTCCATGGTGTAAATGTTAAGGCATGTCACGAGTGTCATATGGAGGGGAAGAATACTCCTATATATATCTCTTGTAGCAACTTCACACACATTGCTTCCACCACACCCCATACTGTGCAATTCCCTTTTCAAAAAAATGACCAACGATAAAGGGGTTTCTTGTTTTTACGAGCTTAATGTTAAAAAATAAACAAATAAAAAATAATTCGTTAAAATATAAAATTTTTAATGTTTCTTGTACTACAAAATGCTATAGTTTGTTGTTTGTTGCGAGGCTTTGTTGTTTGTTTTGGTAGTTTTTTTTGCAAGGATTTGTTATTTTTACTATGCTTTATTTATTTTCATAGGTTATTTTGCTAGGATTTGTTGTCTTTTTCATAGAGTTATTTTTTTGCTAGTTTTTTTTAAATTATGTTTGTTTATGTTTTTATAGGGTTTCCTATTTTTCAGGCCTGTTGCTTGTTTTCATAGTATGTTTAGTTAGGGTTAGCTATTTTTTGGGTTAGACTTTGTTGTTTTTTGGGCTAGGTAAGTTGATTTTTTACTGTTGTTTTTTGGGCTAGGTATGCTGATTTTTTTACTAAACTTTACTATATTTTCACTACATTTTTTAATTATAGTTTCTTGTATTTTGGCCTAGGATTTACTGTATTTTGGGCTAAGGTTTGTTGTTTTTGTTATTTTTTAATATATGATTTTTTATTTTTCTGTAAAATTTGGTATTTGGGCTGTTGCATTTGTTGTTTTTAATCTATGTTTTAATTTTTTTTTACTATTTTTTAATCTATAATTTTTTATTTTTCTGTAAAATTTAGTATTTGGGCTAGGGTTTATTGTTTTTTGTTACTTTTAATCTATGATTGTTTATTTTTCTATAAAATTTGGTGTTTGGGCTAGGGTTCGCTATTTTTTGTCTATGTTTTTGTTGATTTTTTAGTCTATGTTTTTTTTAAAATTTGGTATTTGGGGTGGGTTTGTTGTTTTTAATCTATGTTTTTGTTATTTTTAAATCCCAAAACTATACCAAAAAAGAGAGTAAAAAATGTAATAAAATGCAATAAAAACAATGTACATACATCTCTTAATATATCCCCGCAATATTCCTCCTCTTCCACTTCCTCATTACACTAGTGTTTTTATCTCCTCTCACTTCCATGTTCTTCTTCCTCTTAAAAGGTTGTAGTTGTTTTCTCCATACCCTTCTTCCTCCATGTTCTTCTTCTTCCACTATTTTTTCCTCTACTTTTCTCATTTTCCTATTTTTCCTCCTCTACGATTAACCCCTGAAATATTCTTTATAGAACTATCTTTTTTTGACATTTTGACGGATTATAATGGCCAAGTGACAATGAAAATGATGCAGATGTGATAATTTTTTTTTTTTTTTTAAGTTAGGGTTTATCATGGAAAAAATGTGATGCTAATGTGTCAAAATATTTGCATTTTTTTTGCATCATAAACGATGTCAAAAATGAAAAAGTAAGAGACAACACAAATTGACACAAATTCAACACAAATTATGATGCTTTTTGCACACTTTGTAGTAGTGCTTAGCTACCTACTTTCCCATATCATCTTGAAAATACTTCCATGGTTCTTAGGCACTTTATACCAATGATTATGTCCCATCTCCTTAGTCGTTTCCTTGATGACATATTCTTCAGCAACATTTACTGATTTCTATAATAGGTCATCCCATCTCTATTTTTAATACTCAAAACTTCCCTCACAACCTTTTATTCTAGGATTAATCTCTCATGGAAGGTAGCAAACATATTCCTTAGATTTATTGTTAGCTAACCCCCATTATTCATTGGCTATATACTATTACCAAATGTATCTACTTGAGTACGTTGACCTTTGCATACTCGCTCATGTCTAACTCTCACCAATATCCTCTTCACTCTTTATCCAATTGTTGATGAAATTTTGTGGTTTTTCGTAACACTTTTAAAATCATTGTAGCTTCCTCGATCACTTCTTGTAAAGAGTCAATCTGTGAAACTTCCTACTTTGTATTATAAATAAACTTACTCATCATCTCAGTCACTATATTATTTTGTAGATCTTTCTCACTTGGTTACACCACAAGAGTATCATTTAAGATTATTTAGATAGCTAAAAAAAGTTTAATGATTGAGTATAACATATTTGTTTTTGTGTCATCCCAAACTTGAGATATTTCAAATTCAATCTTCATAACAAGAGCCAAAACCTTCTTCTTTGAGTATCTAAGCTATGCATTAACCTCCTTTGAATGTTCTCTCTTTTCATTGTACATGTCTTAGTCTTTCTTCTCAATTTTTGGCCATCATACACCTTGATTATAATGTAGACACCAAAATTTGGTATCGATACCCTTGTTTTCCCATGTGCACATTTTTTCACCATGTTCCTGGCTAGACCCCTTTAATTTAATTCATTTCATTTTTTTAAATGCCCATCTATTATCCCATTCCCATTAATCCTCATTAATTAATTAATATCCATTAGCTAACCAACCCTAATCAAATTTCCTTTTAGGATGTTTTAATCCTAAATCTACATTCCTATGCTTTGTATAGCTTTTATCCTACCCATATTTATCTCCTACCATGACACTTCCTCAAACAACCCTCTTCCCGCCTACAAGCTTTAAAGTGCTTTATCCCATCCTTAAAACCCAAAATCCCGATTAAAACAAAAAATCCACCACTTTGGGGAAAGTTTCCCTGTAGTCAGTGGTGACCCAACCCAGTCATCTTCGATCCTATAAAATTGCATTCACCCCTTTTCCCGAGGCATGCATGTAAATATCTGAGCTTTCTTGTGACTTGTGAACTCTTTCTAGTGCCTGAACATCCTTACAATGGATACAAACCTCTTATATCTCCTTCTAACATGTTTGCATCACTCGTGAACATCCTTCATGAGATTACCATAACTTTTGTGTTGTTTTATTAAGATATTAATATATTATCATTATCTTGTTTACATCTAACATTTTGTAGGACCAGATCATACTCACATGCCTCCTTTTAGCCATCCTTTTAGTCCCTTGAACTTCTAGGTTGCTTTTTCAGTCCATCTACTCTTGGCCTTATTATACTCTATATCCCAGTTGATGTCACCCCACTCCAGTCGCCATCGACCCAGGTATTGTTTGTTAAATAATCCTTCCTTACCTCTATTTTCTACCATCCTCTAGTTTCTTCTGTCTCAGATTCCCCTTTTCAGGTCACTTCCAGCATTTACAGGATTTTGCTACATCCATTCTACATCCAAATCCTTACAAATACACATAATTGTCTTGCTGTCCATATTTCCTCACATAGGTCGCCATTGACCCGCCTATGTGTAGTTTGGGTCACCGCCGACCCAGTCAAGTTCATCAAGCTTGCAACGAGATCATTCACTTTGCACGTGTATTCTTACATCCATCACACATTTGAGGTATCATAAACCCTCCATGTTCTGAGTTATTTAGTTTTCTTTAGTACTAGATCATTAAATTGAAAAGGAAAAAAAAATAGATCAACATTCCAGCACACCCAGTGGGACCACCCTTTAGGTGATTCCTTACATTTTTTATTATTTTCAGTGTTTCTTCTCTCTACTACTAACACTACAGGTAAATTTTTTTTTTTCTCGTTCGTATTATGCTTGATTACCTGGATAGCTCTTCACTTGCATATTCTTGAAGATCAAATAAAAAGGAAGAGACTTATACAAGTATTCTCCTTTTTGTCTCATTTTATCTTTTGCATCACATTTTCCCTTCCTTGTGTGTGTTCTCATCAAAATTTCACATTTGGATTTGGCTTAAAAGGAACCCTTTGCATCCTTTCTTGAAAACATAGTTTAATTAGGGGTTAATTGGATGCATCTCACATTCTATAACACATGATGAAAATTCAAACATCAATAAACACATCTAGACATCTTCTTTCTAGGTGGACTAATTGGGATTTCATCACCCAACAGGAAGCCTCTGCAGTGTTCTAGCCATGTTAGAAATTATTTACATAATCGAGCCTCACATGCCTTTAGGTATATCGAGGAATCCCCAACCATTACTATCCGAAACCAACCCTAGATTGCCTTCTCCTAGGTACCGCAATATCCATCCCCTTTATTTTTATCACACTTTCTTTATATATCAAGATAATGAAAACTTTGTTTCTTGACTTGTTTGTTCACACATTTCATAATTTTTTTTTTCTTAATTCGTGCCTGTCACCACTTCTTCTCGAGACATGACAATGTAACAATATAATGATACTACTTCATCCAAAAATATTGAGATTCCACATTGGATCTCTCAACCTTTTGAAGACCATGTCATCTAAATAGATCCTCCTTTTGAAAATAAATCTCATATTTCTAGTTAGTCTATTTCTCCTCGACCAGTCACATCTCCACCTCATGCTCCTTTAGAGACCTCTGGGCCTCCTTCTAGCCCAATCTATGACTTCCTATTATGTAGGTCTCCTACCATCTTTCGGTCATGTCAATCAATGGATCCTATTCCACCACCATCATATCATGTCAACACCATCCCCACTTCATCTACTATACCCATCTAATTACCCCAATCCACTAACATTCACACTTCTCATGTGTCTACATAATCAAATATTCCCATCTGATCTCTATCGTCCACTTCCTACACAATTTTCTCACATGAAAATTTTATACCATCTTCCAATTACACCCCCTTGGGGGAATCTTACTATTCAATTTTCGATAAGTTGATGATAGTTTAACTCATCCAACTTCCTCCCATATAACCTAGTGATGACTTACATCCCAAACCCGCTTGGTATCACTTGAATCACTATTGTAAATATCATCAATTCATAGGTCATGACATCGAAAATGTTGATATTTTAAAGATCATGTCCAAAGACTCATTGATCAAGGTGACCTTCAAGTGGAAAATATTGTCATATCTCTTAGCTAACCCCTTGACATATTCAAACAACCCTTCCCAAATTCACCATTGAAAAATCCATTTCCACTTTCGACATCTTATAAATATCTGTGTGGTCAATATGATACATAAAACATCTCCATCCTTACCTATCTCATCTACCCCATCATCCACTTCCACCTTAGATAATATTCCTGCAACTTCTTCAAGATATATCCCCACATCTACATATATCCCTAACTTTACCACATACACATAAAATTTGACCATACCAACAACTTCATCCACATCCATCCACATCCATCATGCCCCAATCTATCATACCTAACCCCCTATCCACATCCACATCAAACACACCCATCACAAAATCTACGCCACTCACCACATTGACAAATCCACCCATATCTACCTCGACATATTTATCACATATTCCTACATCACCTATTTTACCCCAATATTATACAATTAATCCTCCAACACCAAACATTTCCACATCTATGCTCACCACACCAATCACATCTTCCCCATTCAAAAACATATCAATGGTACCTCTTGAAACGTTCATGAAACAAACACCCCAACCAAATAAAAACAAAAAGGGTACTCGTGTTTCCTCTACAAAACCAACTATTTCCACATTGACCAATCCAAAATCTACACAATCCACATCTCACATAGACATCATCAATCACATCATACAAATACCTCTTTCTCCATCAATATCCACATCTACACCCATCATTGATTCCACACCTGTATTTACTTCATCCACTTCATTGGATTTGACTCCCCCATCCACATCTATTCCACCATTACCTATCATACCATCCATAGATTCAACCCTAGTTCCTCTTTACACACTTTTACCTACCACATCAACTATCGATACCACATCCACGTCACGTTCCCCTTCCACATAAATCTCATCATTTTAAGAATATTGGATATCACTTCAACTTGCAGGAACTTCGAATGATTCTCCCATATTAGCTACACAATCCAAAGTTTCCACATCAAACCAATCTTTGCTTCCTTTTGACATCATCACAAAAAACTACTACCTCCACTCGTATCAACCATAACACCCCCCTCAGATCCTCCCATTGAAATAATTATAATCCCTTCTAAGGGTGCTCCTTCGTAATACGAATCTAAGAACCTTGGAACACTTCTGCAATGATCTCCTATGCGTCCCTAAAAGAAGATCTGCATTCCTCTAACGAAGACCAAATACACATCATCCATTTTGGGGCCACATCCATCTATTATAAGGCCACCACCTCCATCATAATCAATCAACCAATCCAAATCCAAACACTCTAATTTCCTCCTAGGACTAGCTCCTTCATAAAAAATACTTCTACTCACCAATCAATCCAAACCAAAACCATCCAACACTTCTTCTTATAAAACATCAAAAATCACCAAAATTGAAACCAACACATAAAAAAATAAAAAAAAATCCACCCTTATCCTCGACATTCAAATCATCTCATAAGACATCTCCTAACACATCAATCAAATCCTATGCGGAAGTCCTTCAACACCTACTCCAAATTTCCTCCATCATGCTTCCATCTGTTAAGGCTTTTGACCCAAATAGTCTGAAGCCCACATGGTTCAAATCCCATCAAATTTTCACTTATCACCATACCCCATGTCATGACACCGAGAATTGTAAGGCCCTTCTAACCATCGTCCATGATTTTATTGAGAGATATGACCTTCTTAAATATTTCCCTTCTCCATCTACCATTTTATCCGCAACCAATCTAAATCATATTTCCAAACCTCCATCCGTCAAATTTTCTAAGTCTCCTCCTTCATCCACATCCTCCATTTTCATCACTCCTCCTCCACACATCATTCCTCCTAAACAGGCCCCTCCCTTGTTCATCGATACCATTTTCCTTGCCAAACCCCCCTATGATCCATAATTCATCCATTCAATCTAATGATCCCATCTAATATCTTTCGACATCCATCACTGTAGGAGAATCTTCCCCTTGTTATTAATCTTCTTGCATCTTATCCCTCATCAAAACATCCTATCCGCATCAATTCATCCTTCTATTAGTCCAACAATTATTTTGACATTGGGGGACTTCATTATAGGATTAGTCTGTTTACGGACTGATTCCTTTCCATCCTTGACATTGTCTTATCTTATCCATTTCATCCGATCTTATCCAATTTATTTTAGTCAACCTATCCACCATCTTTTTCATCCTAAGGACACTTCTTTGGCCATATTAGTGCTTCCCTTGGGGGCACCATGGTCTTTCCTAAAGTCCACCTTTGTGGCCATACTTGTCTCCCTCTTAGGGGTACCATATCTTCATCCTAAGCCCAATTTTTGTAGCCATTTTCTCATCTCCTAAGACACATATTTATTGTTTCCTCATTTCTAAGGTGTTGCACATATTCTATGATCTTTATTCCAATCATCTTACTTAAACCTAACCTATCTTACTTAAACATAACTTATCCAAAGTCCACCATTGTGGCCATATTTGTGTCTCTCTTGGGGCACCATATTCTCATCCGAAATCCACCATTGTGGAAATATTTGTCCTCCCATTGGGTGACCATTTACACTCATCTAAAGTCCACCTTTGTGGCAATGTTTGAAACTTTCATCCGAAGTCCACTGTTGTGGCCATATTTTTCCTTCCAATGGGGGACCATATTTTTATCCTAAACCCACTTTCATGGCCATCTCCGCCTTGTTAGGGACACATAATTTTCTTTCTTCCTCACTTTTAAAAGGTAGCACATAGTTTACAAATCCTCCCATCTTATATATACTACCTCAGACCATCCATTTGTCTCGTTAAGGATACATACTTTCTTTACTTCCTCAAAAGGGTAGCTCATAACTTTTATCTTCTCCATCTATCTCATTGTATCCCATCTTTTTAAAGATTTCAGTCTAGTCTATCTCGTCGCAACTTTAATGTATGTGACCTCGTCCTTAAAATAAAATCAAAACATTACTACTCTAAAAAGGAGCCAATGTGGAAAGTTTTCCCCCAACTGGATTGGACCATACATTATGACACATAAGTATGGGTCGGGAGCCTATGGCCTCCCTTGATGGTAAACCTAAAGTGGAACCGCTTAACACATTTCACTTGTGACCATTCTATTATTAGCATGTCTACCAGTGAGTATTTAGTCGTATCTTTAGATCATTCCTCCATCATTATCCTCTTCCATCTATCATTGTAATGATTTGGAACTATGTGGTCTACCATCACTTTCCTCAGCATAACCTTAAACATGGGCACCATAGCTCTGCCCATAATATTTTACTTATGGATAGGTTATCTCTTCTTGGTGAGAATTCTACAATCATTACATCCATCACCCTCTTGTTTACCTCTTGAAACCATGCAAAGGCCTCACGAGTGTCTCTTGTACATTTGTTGTCCCCTCTTAAGTGGTCTACCTAGCTATTTCGAGCTCTCACTTGTAAAATTCAAAATTCATGAATTCTCTTATCAAAATCAAAGCTATAAAAAATGGACTTCTCCCTTAAAGGAAAAATATTCATATAAAAAAAAAGAGAATAAGAAAAAGAGATTCAAAATCAAATCAAATAAATAGACCAATCCCTCAAAGGATGGCTATCAGGTATATCATTCATGCTATCTATACCATATATGTCTAAAGTAGACCATACCCTCGAAGGATGGCTACTCTTTTGTATTATGACATCTAAGGATTCCCATATTGATCAACCTTCCATTTTATCAGCATCCTAAGAAAGCTTCTCTCTTTGATCAAATTTCTTCTAGCAAACTTCCCACATTGATCAATTTTCTCTTTTCCCTACCCAGAGTTGGGGCATAGATTTAGGGAGCACCACTCATGGAGAGCCCTCTTCCTGCATGCAAGTTGCATCAAAAACCCCTTTGTTGTGTCGAAATTAGGTTTATGAGTTCATTGCATACCTTTATCTCATGATATTTGGTATAACTAACTATTATCAGCTATATGATAACATCCTGTTTTTGTCGCATGTGCCTTACATTACTTGGATCCCCCTCTTGTTTACCTCTAATGTGATTGGAGGCATCTTTTTCTCATGTGTTTCTCGATATGACGCAACATCGTTTGTACCCATAGGTTTCCATCGTTACTTTGCATTTATTTTAAAATTTTCCACATTTATCTTTTTTGTAAATCCCCTTTATGCTACCCATTTATGATATCACATTAGTTTACATACCCTTAACAAAACCCATCATTCATCACATCCATTGCTTTTTCTCAATGACATTATCCAACCATGCATATATAGTCATCATCATAATAAAATCCAAAGTAAAACACATGATAATTCACCATCATCAACATAATAAATATCATTGTAATCATCATTAAACATCATCATCAAGTAAAATGTATACTTTTACCATCATCATAAAATATAATTAAAGCATATAATCACATCATCATGAATCAAATAACCAACATTACATAATAGACACATACTAAACCATGAAAAAATCATATCATATATACATATCATCAAAATAGAGTTTATCAATACATCGTCGACCCCTAAGGGTTCTCTCTCAAACTAGAGATATCAGTAAAACTTGTAAACTGTACATCAGCAAGTATCAAATCTTGACCCTATGAGGAAAGTCCCTTTGTTTGTCGAGTGGCCGTAGTATTCGTCAACTCGCTGTGGTAGCCCTTGTATTGGCTTTCCCTTCCTCCTTTTTGTGTCCTTTGCTAGGGAATCATCTATTTATCCTTGTTTTCTCTCAAATTCTGAATTTATGGCCATATTTATTCCCCCTTGGGGAATTATATTTTAACATTCCCTCTATCCATTTTTCTCTCAAATTCCCCCTTTGTGGCCATACTTACTCCCCCTTGAGGCATTTTATTTCACCACCTATTTTCCAATTTTCCTTTTTGTCTGTTCTCAAGTTCTGCACTGGGGCACCATTATTTTCATCCTCGTCCCTTGCGGACGCATACCATTTTTGCTTGATTCCTCGTGTATGAAGTATTTTGCATTATTTTTCACATTTATTTGCGCATAGTTTGATGTTTTCCTATGACCCATTGGTAATCCCGGATCACATCCATTTGAGATATTTATCATTGGATTCACTCCATTTTGCAGTGATTTTCACCCAATCACTTTCCCATAGAACATTGTCTCCTTCTCCATTGAGACCGCCTTTTGTCCCCTACCCATGTGATATTGGAAGTCACTACCATATTTTCCATTGTTATTGCAATCCTTTTTACTTGGGGCATATTTCCTCACCTTATCATTTTACCCATCTTTCTTTTCCCACCTGCCCTTCAACATCTATCTCTTTCAAACTCGTAATCAATTCCCCTTTGCATTATCAATACCTCGTTTGAGGGGGAGCTCATAATCAATCCTTAATTATCCTTCATCTTACTCTCTCATCATTTTTGTCTCATGGCTTGGTAGTGCAAACCACTCACACCAAAATTTTGTATCGCTACCCTTGTTTGCCCATGTGTGCATGTTTTCACCATGGTCATGACTGGACCCCTTTAATTTAATTCATTTCATTTATTTAAATGCCCATCTATTATCCCATTCCCATTAATCCTCATTAATTAATTAATTAATTAATATCCATTAGCTAACTAGCCCTAATCAACTTTCCTTTTAGGATGCTTTTATCCTAAATCTACATACCTATGTTTTTTCTAGCTTTTATCCTACCCATCTTTATCTCCAATCTAACCATGAAACTTACCCAAACAACCCACTTCTCACCTATGAGATTTTAGGTGCTTTATCCCATCCTTAAAACCTGAAATACCAATTAAAACACAAAATCCACCACTTTGGGGAAAGCTTCCCCATATTTGGCGACGACCCAGCCCATTCGCCGTCGAACCTATAAAATTACACTCACCCCTCTTCATAGAGAATGCATGTGAATATCTAAGATTTCTTGTGACTTGCGAACTCTTTCTTGTGCCTAAACATCCCTGCAATGGATACAAACCTATTGGATCTCCTTCTAACATGGTTACATCACTCGTGAACATCCTTTGTGAGATTACCATCACTTTTGTGTTATTTTATTCAGATATTATCATTGTATTGTTTACATTTAACATCTTATAGGACCAGATCATCTTCACAGACCTCATTTCGACCATCCTTTTCATCCCTTGAACTTGCATGTTGATTTTTCAGTCCATCTACTCTCGGCCTTGTTCTACTCTACATCCCAGTTACCGTCGCCCCACTTCGGTCACCGTCAACCCGAGTCCTGTTTGTCAAATAATCCTTCCCTACCTCTCTTTTCTACCATCCTTTGGTTTCTTCTACCTCATATTCCCTTTTGCATGTCACTTCCAACATTTACAGGTTTTTGCTACATCCAGTCTACATCCATATCGTTACAGATCTGCATAATTATCTTGCTATCCATATTTCCTCACATAGTTCTCTGTCGACTTACCTTTTTACAGTACGGGTCACCACCAACCCATTTGGGTTCATCAGGATTACAACAAGATCATTCACTTTGCGGCTGTCTAATTGCATCGATCATACATTTGAGGTATCATAAACCCTGCATGTTTTGAGCTATTTAGTTTTCTTTAGTACTAGATCATTAAATTGAAAAGGAACAAAAAAATTAGATCAACAGATACATTTTCATTCCTTTTAACACCATCAATATCACCTAGCCTTTGGTCATCTCTCTCAAAGCACACATTTGGATTCCCACATCAAATCTCCCCCCGAATCATATCATCATTTACACTATCACAACTCCCTAATGTGAGATGGAACCTCATCTTATATAGGTATTGTTGAAACATCTATTTGAAACACTCATGTCAATTTTCCTTGTGCATTTCATAGAATCTTCTTGGGCCTTCGAAACTCATGATTCCCCATAGTCTTTAAGGACTCTTTCGAATTTGATTTTTAACTATCCAATACTCACTTCCTCATTCTACTCAATCCTTTCTTGGCATGCACAAAATTTCTTGTAGGCTATTCCAAAGTGTTTACAAATTCCCTAAGATTCACCTTTATGTGAACATATCCTTATTATCTATATCAAACTTTATATCATCATGTGAAGAGTCTAATTCCACCAATTTTACCTCTACATCTTCCTTTAAAGAGTCTAACTCCACCACTTTTACCTCTGCATCTTATTAAAGGAGTCCAAATCCACCACTTTTACCTTTACATCTTCTACAAGATATCTCCCTCCACTAAATCATCCTTTGGAGCTTATTTCATCTCTATTTTTACCATAAGTGATTTAAGAGTCCGGGTCATTGCATAAGGTATTTCTAATCATGTGAATTTGGTTATCTTGGCACATTGTGGATACACCATAAAGCAGTTTGACTCTAGGTATTTATATTAATCACTCATGCATCCCAAACTCTAGATTTATTCCTTTTGTAGTATCTATTCCAGGTGTACACACCTATAATATAAATAACTCCCTAGGTTGAGTGTTTGACCTCATAGATGTCCTATTGGAACTGTATAGTATCCAATATCCATTTTACTTTTTCCTTTACCCTTAAATTCACGTAGGATTTAAGTCTTATATGTTTTTGCTTCCACCCTTTTCTTCGTAGCCTTTTCATAAATGAATATCCCTTAAACCACTAACAAAAAACTCATTGGTGCCTTTTTTTGGGTCTATTCAAGTACTCTCCTCTTATGATTTAGCATATAGTACAAAATAATGTCTTTTCCATCCAAAAAAATCTTTTAGAATACCCTTATCTCACACACACAATCATTAGAATCTAGATATGTACCCCTTATGTCTTCCCTCTAGGTAAACTGTTCTAATTTTTTTTATGGTCTTGCCATCAATATTTTTGGAAGCCACCTTCACATGTGGCGAGTCCATTAATTTGTATGATGTATGCTCTATTAATTTTGTTGTAATTACATGCGAAACTTTCATCAAAATCCTAAATTACTTATCATCTCAAATATGCATTATTAAACTACAATGTGCTATTACTTTGAGATATGTGTAGCATTATACAAAACTAACATATGTAGAGGTATCTTGTCTTCATCTTTAATTTTGATCAATTACCTCTTATAACATAAACACATCTTCTCTAAATGACAAATTGTAGGCATCAATCCTTCATAACCATACACACTAAATCAATGTGTGCTAGTTAGATTTCTCATAATGCGTAATAATTTGAACCCTCTTTTCTTTAGAACCTCAAATTCATATAGCAATATCATTATCAAGTATTCCCTTATTGGAATTCTTCTCCTTCCTTTTTTGTTATCTCCACCACATGATTCAATTTACCCACCACATACTTGATAAAGTTATATTTTAATCATGTGAGATTCCCATCACATACACAAGGTGATTGCTTTGTTGTCAATGTAGTTTTCAAGTTCTCTTTACGAAAAAAATAGATGTTAACAATATTACTGCAACCATGAATACTATATATGGAATTATTTATGCTTTAATGGCCCTATATAATGTGTAACTTCATGTTTCTTATATGTTTTTCGTGTTCCTTTTAGTTTTCGAACACCTTGACTAGAACTTCCCCTCAGTGTGGAAGTTGGAAACTCATTCTAGGCACGCAGAGTTTAAAATTATTCCTTATACACCTATATATTTCCTTTCATCCATTCATAATAACAATAACTTCATTACTTCTTTTGAGACACTAAAAAATAAGAACTCATTAAGTTTGATTATTTTCATAAGCACCAAATGCTCTTTAACCGTTCCATTTCATTTACTAGTATTACACTCAAAAGTTAACCTCTCTTTCTTTCATTGGGTTATCCTCAAATTCATTAGGTTATCCTCCCAATCTCAAACTCTCATCCCATAATGATCTCCTTTCCACATGTTGTCATGCTCTAACTCTTCAAAAAATGTCATCCAATAATCTTGATTCAAGATTAGTCACCAATTCTTAAATCACACTTATTTTTTCCTTTCTCTTATATTAACAATGCATTTAATCTTCTTACCCACCTGCAAATCCTTGCAATTTATTTTTTCATTTTTTAAAATAGTTTTGTGACATCATGTATTTTTATTGCACGAGCTCTATTTCACTCTTCCATCTCTTGTGTGTAATCAAGCATTATTTCTCACACATCACATGAACTTGTTCTCCCACTTTCCAACGTAACATTATGATACACCCTCTTCTACTCATGTATTCTTGCAGTTCTTAAAAATTCAAAACCTTATAAAATACCCTAGTTTATCTTTTTCTTTTCTCATCTTCTTGTTGTGTGACCCAATTTGTCTTCTTTATGCACCAAATATACTTCAAAGTCAAATTTTGGTAAAATAATATTCAAAGTAACTTATATTGGATAGTGATTTTCCTCATAACATAGATGTCTAACATGAAATTGATTAAGGTCCTACTCGATTTAGACAACTAGATTTACAAACTTTAATAAACATTTCCCTTATTCCTTGTGCACACATATCTTATGCAATATATTTTCAAATCATAACTTAAGTTACATGCATTTATTTCATAGACACCAAAATTTGGTCTTTAACTCTTTGGAAACATCAGTTTTGGCAAACTTTGAGACACTTGGATAATTTATATATTTTTGAATCTTTAATAAATTTTCCCTTTATCATTCTACCTATCCATTGTCTTAGCCACCTATATATGTTGGTATTTGTTGTCCAAAATAACACCCATGCTATTTTGAAAACTTCATTTAAGTTTGAGGGCTTATGAACTTTTTGTTTGAAAATCCACATAATAGAAAAACTTAGTATTCCATGGAAATTTGAAACTTAGTGTTCCACGGGTTTACCTAATCCATGGGACAAAGGTTAAGAACTTTGCGACATTATGGGGAAAAGAGTTAGTGTTCCGCGGAAGTGGGAAATTTAGTGTTTTTTGGAATTGGAAAAGTTAGTTTTCTGTGGAAGTGGAAAAGTTAGTGTTATGGGGAAGTGAAAAAGTTAGTTTTCTGTGGAAGTGGAAAACTTAGTGTTCAATGGAAGTTAGAAAATGTAGTGTTACATGGAGTTTAAAAAACATAACGTTGTATGGGTTTTCCTTACCCACATAACAATACTGCAGAACAAAGGAAAAAGGGTCGGGTGGTACCACAAAATAGGAGAAAAAAAGTTAAAGCACGATAAAGGTTAAAATCCACAAAATAAAGGAGGGAAGAAATTAGTGTTCCATGGAATTCAGAACTTAGTGTTTTGCAGAGTTTGAAAACTCGATGTTCTGCAGGGTTAGTAAAGCCATAGAACAAAGGAACATATTCACAATGTCTATAAATATATGGAACAAAGAAAATCTGCAGAACAAAGGGTCCATGATACATGATAAAAAGATGAAATACATAGAAGACTCCACAAAATGCAAAGAAATCTGTAGAAAAAGAATAAAAGGCCATAGGTAGTCAAAGGAGTTAGTAGTTGTTTGTGGATTAGGGAAAAAGTCAAGTAGAAACCCATGGGATGAAGGAGTGAATATGCGGAACAAGTCAATTCAAAATACCTTGTACAAAGAAAATAAATCCGCATAGCAAATAATTCACATAATAAAGGAAATGCATAGCACAAACAAGTGGTACTCTCCATAACAAAGGATTTTCATGATTTTGACGAGAATCTTCGAAATGACATATCTTTTGTTCTAGAACTCCTTTTGACATGAGACTAGTCTCATTGGAAGGATTTTTCAGAGGGATTCACTAAAGGAGAACCTTTAAGGGGATTGATGAAGACACTTGTGATGTTTTATTGAATTTTTTTTGGGTTGTTTTGAGTCATTTTTAAAAATCAAATGATGCCCACTTTGGTCACATCAATAAATCAAATGATGCCCAATTCGGAGCAAAAGGGTTGAAGAGGAAACACAAGTGTAGGTTTTGTAGCAAAATTCACGTTTGGGGTAAATACAAAATGGAGAATGGGCTTTGTTAATTTATTTACAGTTCAAGGAAATGCGTACCCATTCCCTAAAATGCGTACGTGTTTTGGTTTAGTGATTACCAAACCAAATATCTACCCCATCCTTATTATTTTTTTCACTTCTCTCACATTTTGTTCACTTTTTGGCCCCTAGTTCCGTGTACTTACCCTGCCATCCCTATCATTTTTTCCACCTTTATTTTTATATCATTGTAGTAGACCTAAATGGCTCACCAAAAAAGGTACATGGGCTGGAAGAGGATGATTATATACAAATTATTATTCTAGGCCATGCCTAGCCTCAAGTTTGCGTGACAAGAAACATTACACTTATTTCAATTATACTTTGTCAATGAATAACCATACCCTTTTATAGAGTTCCAAATTTAACACATGCAAGGAGAATATTGGCCCATATTATGTGTAACGACCGCTAAAAACAACCCACTTGAGACCCAAGAACAACCTAGGATTAGTTAGGAAAATTATGGAATAATTTTTTTTTGTTTAAAGGAGTCTACAACCAGGTTACAAGACAACAATTGTCATTAACAAGTTCCAGATCAATTCTAATTCACTAGAACATAATTTTACTTTATTAACAATTATTAGAGGTCATAAGGTCCAGAATTTAGGGTTAGAAGGTTCAATTAGGTTAAGAGGGTAATTCCTCACCATACCCACTCTCTAACAGGCTTAAAGGTTTAACTGATTTTTTCTCAAATTAAAGCATTCAATTTTTTCCCTAAATCATTCCCATTGGATATGAAATTTCCTCACCTTTCCAATGATATAAATAAGTCCTCCTAACTCCTAATATTTTTCAAGTTATGGGCCGGCGGGCCTTGGGGTGAAAATTTTCCCCAAGAGCGGGCCTGCGGGCCTAGGGGTGAAAATTTGCCCCAAGGGCAGGTCGGTGGTCCGCGGGGAGACTTTTGGAAAATTTTCCGTGCGGGGGAAAAAACCAACTTTGTGCTCGTACACCCGTGGGTCCACAAGTCCACAACAGACACGTGGAACCTCCTAAGTCAGCACGGGGAGAGCGGGGCGGTGGGAGACATTTTGAAAATTCTTCCTGCGCAGGGCAAAAAGCCAACTTTGCGCCCACACTACCGCAAGTCCACAAGGGACACGTGGCATCTCCAAGCTAATGTGGGGAAGGTGGGGTGGTGGGGAGAAAATTAGTTTAATGCCCCGAAGGGAAAAAAAGAACCCGCTCCTCCACTGATGCCTTACGATGCCATGTGGCAGCGCTTGATTAGCCGCGGGTTAACGGGGAAAATTTGAAAAATTTTCCCAAATTTTTTCTGAAGCGCTAAGTTAACAAGTGATCCACCCCTCCGCCAACACCTCGTGGTGCCATGTGGCAACCTTTGATTGGCTGCAGGGTGGCAAGAAAAATTTGGAAAATTTTCCCAAAAGTTTTCTGAAGATCTAAGGGAAAAATTCGGGCCCGCCAAGGAAAATTTTCCCAATTTTTTTATTTTATTTTTTTGACGCCAAGTGAAGAAAAACTTCAGAGGCCATAACTTTTGATAGAGAGATCAGTTTTGAGAAAAAAAGGACTTTCTAGAAATCTCTCAATGTCCTATTTGCAAAACATTCATTAGTTTTAAATTTTGATAGAGTTTAAGGAGTCAATTTTGTGAAGACGTTCTGTAGGCTTTTACAGTGCAAACTGGTAAAAACGAACTTATTAAATTTTTTCAATTTGTTCTTGTCCCTCTCTCAACATGTTAAATAGACATGGAGAATTGTTCTTAGGTGGATTTAAGAAATATTTAAAGATTCAATTTGTCTGATTGATTTGCAATTTGAACATTTACATTTATCGACAGTAAAACAACTGTAAAACGGTTTGAGCTTGATTTTGCTAAGTTTTCTAAGAAACTCCTTAAGTGTTAATGTCTAGATGAATTTTATTGGATCTTATTATTCCCAAATTAATGTTTCATTTGTTATTTATTTTTTACAGATTCGGTCTGTGCATTTGGGATTAAATAATTGTCAATTTGAAAATGCAAGATAGAGATCAAATTTTAAAATGTCTATTTTCCATTTTCTTCTTCCAAGCATTATAATGTGTTCCAATCCTAATCCAATACATTTAGTTGATTCAAACCGACTATTCAAAACTAAGATACGTCTCTGATTTCCAATTTTCACATATTTCAAAAGATAGAGTATTACACATTCCTTTATATGCATTACTTCCTTACAAACAAAGATTTCAATTACATTTAAGAGATCAGATTCAATACCACAGGGTAATTTGAGGAAGTAGTACATCATTCATTGATTCCGAAAGACAAATTTGTAACATCCTTCTTTTATTCTTTCCAAAATCATATATTATATACAGGACAAAATAATACATTTTCTTCTCACGTATTTCACTTTTCCACTTTCTAAACAGGGATTTCAAAGTGCATGTTAAACACAAATTTCCAATGGAAATACTATCATAAGAACAAGGAAAACACTTCCATTAACTCAATGAAACTCCTACAACCTCCTTTCCATTTGATTTGAAAATACAACATACAAATTACGTATCATTATTTCCAAAATAGAAAATAGAGTATAACTCTTTTACATTTCAAATTTCAATTTTCATTGTCACTACAAAGTATCTTTCCATTACAATTAATACACAGATCATCCACTTCAAGTGGGAAAGGGGCTACAATAATATTTCATTTCACTAGGGGACTATTAAACTGTCTTTTTTTTCAGCTCCAGAACAACAACATGCGTATTCCTCATTCTTCCAAATTGTGATCACAACAAGAGTAGGAGAAAGGAAACGCTCTCCACCAAACCAAGACATCCAATGAAGAGGAGAAACCATCCTTCTTCATTGGCCCCCGAGCCCCAACCACAATGCAATAAAAGATGCGATCCAACTCATGGAAACAACAGGCTTCCACAAACACAAAAACAACATTTCCACAAGAAAACATAGTCCAAAATAGAATGTAGTTTATAACTACATTAAATCACGACAAACATTATTGAGGCTTCATCCAACAAGCCAAAGGAGCAAGAAACTATGGGGGATGCTGCTTATGCCTCCCAAAGGGAAAATGGCTATCACCACCTGAGAACAAACCACCAATATATATATATGTATTTATCATTTAAAATCCCTGACATGCCCTTATGCCTCCCCCAAGTACCTCTTATTCCTCACATTTCCTTATACCTCCCCAACCTCTTATGGCACCCCATTATGAGTAAAGAAATGCAAGTTATTTATTTGAAAGGTGGAACCCAAATCCCAACTCCCTCTGCCCTTATACCTCCCTAAAACACACTTGTGACTCCCACAAAATAACCCCATAGTCTTCTCCTACACCATTCCTAGGCCATCTACCCAACAACCCACAAACATGCCAAAACATTCACACATTAACATTTACATTTATAAAAGAAGAGTATTTCAAGAGTCAAGCTCCTACCTTTCCATGATGGAGTTGTTCCAAGTTCCAAAATAAACAATCTTTATCCCAATGCAAGCAATCCAAGAACAGCCAAACACAAACATGAAACAATCTTCCTAAAACTTCTTCAAAACAAGAGCTCCCAAAACAACAAGGAATTCACCCAAGAATAAAGTCTCCAAAATGATGTAACCCAAAACAAGGCAAGGAATTCAAATTTTATAGAAGAGGGAAGGGAAGAGGATGAGGTGGATCCATGTAGGATTCCACATCACACATCCTCAACCCCAACCCAAAAATTCAACTTCATTCTCCAATGCATAATAAATAGGTGGGTGAATAATATGATAGTTTACTTACACACTCAAATCCAACCCACACCCCAAAGGATTGAGATTAAATCATGTAATAAAAGTGCAATTAAAACCTACAATCTGCCTTCTCAAAAAGCATTATAAAAGTCTAATCTCAACTCCCCAGCCATAGGTATGGTTGGTAATTAAATTTAAGAGGTATGTGACAAGTTTAACTTGTCCCACAAGCCTCCAAAATCAGCCTCTAAGGACAATTTCAAATTTCCAAGAAGATGGAGTGTTTCACACTCAAAAGTCAATTCACACATACTTATATCACTTTAAAAATGACCAACAACTCTCATTAATTACTTTCTTATGACATATATGATTTATTTATTTTAACAATATGATTACTCACAAAATTTACACACCATTTAATAACTAATGAAAGGGGTAAAAGCACCAAAAAATAAACACATGCAAACATAAACAAAAGGAACAAAAAAAAAGGAAAATACATAAAACCCCTTGGTCACAATTAAAGGTGATCCCCCATGGGAATCCCTAACACACACAAACACACAGAAGCAAATACTAGTTGTCATGGTGACCTTGTTGAATTCATCTAGAATTCCAATGTGGTTGGTCTCCAATCCCCCGATGTTTGTTGTGATATTTTAACGTGCAAAACACAAATACCTCCTTCGGCCTCATGGCCATATCAGAACATCCAAAATAATATAAATATAATTCCCAAAATCATTTAGATATATGAATCACAACAACATCAAAGCAATCTAACAATATCATTTATAGTTTTATCAACAACTATCTCATCATCCAATAATTTCCATTTCTAGGTCTACTCACAATATCCGAATATCACAAGTCTGAACAACATCCATTATATAAGGTCATGTCAAACAATATATCATCATCAACATATAAAATGTCTCTAATAATCATCATGCATCAAAACTGAATCAAGTCAACAATAATCCCTGATCTAACATCTAACATCATACTATAATAAATTCCATAATCATGTCCATAATATAATCATTAGTATCGTGATTAATATCAAAAGGGTGTCAAAGGGAAGTGGGCACTACATTATGCATATCTTATGATTTTCACAGCCTGCAAGAGAACATTTAATATTCAAAACCAATTTAAAATCACCGTTTTGTGCCTATATTTCAAGCATACTATTTTGTGTATCTAAAAATCTATTGGAGATGGCATTCATTTTGGAATGATTATTTTGAAAAAATGGGTCATGTACTAAATGAAAACTCTGTACCTAATTATCATCATGTATGGTTTATTCCATTCTATCACGACTCTTCATTTTCATGTGCATGGATTAATAAAACAAGAACATTTCATTTATGTTTTGTACCTAATAGTTACATCTTTTGAAAAATACTTAAAGCTTCATCATCATAAATATTTTGAACTTGAACAAAAATCAATGCATTCCGCAATCATGTGTGTTGTTTCACATCTTCCACTTGTATTATAAAAAATATCAACATTCATTGCATTTCCAATCAAGGCATATCCTAAAATCAATGAAAGTGACAAAAATTAAATCGTGATTATTGTACTTTGATGGCATATCCTTAAAAATGAATAAGAGGATGAAATTGATGTTTTACTCCCAATAATTTTTTTTTCTTAGTAGAGATGATGTATCTTTCGTTTAATAATATAATACAAAGGAATATAGTAAAGATTGTAAACTATGGATTTATACACGGAAGCTACATTTTGTTAAAATTTTTGAAAGCCTTGTCAAAAAATGCATTTTATAAAGTCCATGTAATCATTTCAGTCAAGGAGACCACATATTTGTAAGGATTTATTTCTAAATATTTGAATCTGAGTTAGGGATAGTGTTTTATACATATCAAAAAATCATAACATTCCACGAGTTTACATTTCATTTAGGAATTTTTTCAAACAATTCTTGTGTATATATGAAACTAGCACACTTGAAATCTACGTCAAAATGCCTATATTGAGAAATAAAGACTTTATTCTAGTCCATTTCAAGAACAAGTTTTCATCTTCTAGGGAAGAAGTTGGAGGTAGGGATTTATGTTGGGAATTTTCCATGGATATGCTAATATATGAAGTTGGTGGAGAAATCTATAATCAAATTGAATATGTTGTTCCATGAAAAATTGGGTTCCCATTAAGATTATACCATTCCACTAGATAATGCTAGTTATAAGTTTAGTAGACATATCACTTTCTTTATCATCAATTAGCCAATGCTTCCTAGATGAAGAAATAATTTAGCAATTCATTGTTATAATTATTTTTTTCACAAAAGTTGGGTTGCATAGATGTAGCTCATTTTTAAGGATGAATACATACTTTGTTCAATCCCTCACCCTTTTTCTTCTTTAAAAACATTGATTAAAAACACAAAGGGTTTTAAAGATTTGACTCAAGTAATAATTGGTAATTCAATATCTTGTTTTCTTGATGTGCTTTATGGCCTCCTAAAATAATTAACCACCATGAAATTAGTATTGGGTTTAATCTATAAGTGATTCCCATGATTCACATATGCTAATTGGTTTTAATCCCTTATGCCAAAAAATATTCCTTTCATAATCATGTCCCTGATTTGAGCCCCGACCATTGATGGGTCAATATGTCTTGTGAAAAGGTAGACATAAAATATGTTTGATTGTTAACTATTAAATATCCATCTTGGGAAGAACTCAAGGTCTTGGGCTATTAGTGGGTTACAAGTAGTTTGTAATCATCAACCCAAGTTACTTTCCCATTGAGTTCATTGGATGCTTTCAATAAGTGGCTATGGGGACACCTTGAGGTAGGGGTCGAAATTCTCCATATGGACCAAGCGGAACATAACGAGGTAGTCTTGGTGTCACCCAGATTTCATCCTGAAATCTGCGACTACCCTATCCGAATTTTTTTCGTACTTTTAAAATAATGGGTTGTTTTGTGTTTTTATTTCCTGAAAGTTCTGGTATTGCGTCAAGATATTCCCAAAGAGCCATATTAGCCTTTTTCGTCAAATACCCAAATGCCCAAAGTTGTTATATTCTGTCGTCGGGATTTGTCTGTGGGAAATTTGTATTTAATTATTTTGAGCCCAGTATGAGGCTATTTGCGCTCCGTTTTAACTCTATTATGAGCGAATATGTTATTATTCCTATGTGCCAAAAGGGTTTTAACTTGGAATAAGTTTTGGGCTTTATTTGTAAATTTTGGCAGTTTTTCTTGTTTTTGTGGTGTCCCGTTTCGTTTTCTGTGAAATTTCTCTGGAACAATTCCTTTGCCGGGTAAGCCCGATTTTTGGCCTGGAGCAGCTGGAAAACATATACACACATTATGCCCGGAGGAAGTCACCATCGGAGGTCCGGATCACTGGGAAAAAGTGAAGTCGTGCATAAAAAAGCCCCTGCGGGGATGGGCGCATTTTTGGAAAACAAAGGATTTAAGCTGCAATGGGAAAAATAGAAGCCGCAGGCAGGGTGGGAATTTTATACCTGCCTAGCAGGGTACTTTTTCTCGTGTTATAAAATTCATTTAAGCTGCAATGGGAAAAATAGAAGCCGCAGGCAGGTGGGATTTTATTGCTTGCCTTGCAGGATACTTTTTCCCGTGATAGAAAATTCACTTAAGCTGCAGTGGGAAAATTAGAAGCAGTAGGCAGGTGGGAATTTTATACCTGCTTAGCAGGGTACTTTTTCCCGTGATATAAAATTCACTTAAACTGCAGTGGGAAAGTTAGAGGCTGCAGGCAGGCGGGAATTTATTGCTTGCCTTGCAGGGTAAAAATTCCCATGGTGAAATAAAAGAAAAGTGACTTAAGTGAAATCATGAGATTTTATTGCCTGCCTTGCAGGGTAAATAATCTCATTGTCAAAGTCAAATCACTTAAGTGGATCATGGGATTTCCGGGGCTGCCTTGCAGGGTGAAAAGTCCCATTGTCAGAAATTCTTAAAAATAGAATTCTATTATGCAAGAAAGTGCGACCCACCTTGGGTGAATAATAATGCATTAAATAAATATTTGTTAATATTTATTCACCCAATTTTGGCACCCAGGCTTGTGGAAAAGTCAACAAAAGCAAATGGGAATAAATCAATTGGAAATAGAATTCTAAAATTAAATAAATTTAATTTATTTAATGCAGCCCCTTTTGAGAAGGAATTAATACTTTTTAAAGTATTAAATGATTATATTAATTCCTATTTTCAGTGGCTATGGTCAAAGCACACTGTGAAGCTTGAGTGAAGTGATGTGTGAATGATTAAATTGGATTAATTTAATTTATTGGATGGTTGTCCTTAAACATGCTATTTTTAAAAGAGAAGAGCATGATTTTTAATTAATTAATTGCCTTTAATTGTTAGGGCAATTATTAATTATAGAATTGTGAAGGTTATATAAGCATGGGCAGCCATATAGGTGAATTATTTAATTCACAGGTAAAGAATTGCAGCCAAGAGGAAAAGTGCGCCCCCATTTGAAGAAGGATTTTGCTCAGGCAAGGTGGAAACAAGGCTAAAAGCTTCCAAATTTGGCGCATGCTTTGAAGGAGGTTGATCTTTGTCTGCATAATTGTTTGCACAGGTGTTACAGGAGCTCAGGTGTTGTTGAAAGGATTCATGCTCTCTTTATGTGCAAATTAAACACCATTTTTGGGGCAGCAGACTTGAAAAGTGTAGATTTTTACAATTAAAATTCACTATTCATGCACCGGTGGCCATTTTTGTCTGAATAAATTACAGGAATTCATTACAGGTGCTTTACAAAGGAAGAGGAGCCTTTATCAATTTCCAATACATTGCATATATCCTCCGAATTTGAAGAATTGTCCAGATCTGCACCAGTTTTGAAGAATTCCAGTTAAATAAGAAGAAAAATAATTATTCAAACGAAGATAGACAAATCTATGGTGAAGAAAGATGAAAAAGAAAGCACAACAGAGTTATGCATCACTTCTAAATTTACAGCTACTAAAGACACGAATCTAGGCTCAGAACCTCTTGCTGAATTGATAAACAAATCCAAGCAAAAAAGACTTCACTCATGCATGCAACAGAAACTTCACTCATGTGTGCGGATTAAAAGCAGCGGAATTATTCGAGTTGAAGTTTTTCCATCCACAGTCCAGTTGCAGAGTTTGTTATGCAGGTGCAGATGCAGATGCAGATGCAAATCCATATGCAGATCTAGATCCAGATCTCATAGTTGCAAAAGCTTCCGGCACAAAGGCTTCATCCTCTTGTTTCAAATACAGCCCGTGAAGAAGTCAGTGCGTGGAAAATTCCTTCCAAGATCCTGTGCATGTGCTCTCATCTTCCAGTTGAAGCTTTCATTGAATTTTCATTCATCCGAAGTGATTTCCAGGATTTTTAATTGCTCATATGCAATTAAAAATAAGGATGATGAGTTATCTACGACAAACAATGCATTGATGCATGTACTGGAGAAGAACTGCAAAAAATTCAAGGATAAAAGAGAAGACAAGGCGAAGGCAAAATTCCAGCTTGCTTCCAATTCCAACTGCTTGCAATTCCAGCTTGTTTCCAGATCCAGTTTGAATCAGCTGCATGCAAACATGAAAAAGGACAAAGTCAGCTTTCCTCTTCCTTCTTCTTTCCTTTGACAAAGTAATTGAGTGATCAATTAAATTATACAACTTAAAGTGATTGGTTTAAAAGCCATTACTTGAAGAAGTCAACTACTTGGAGATAGGTGGCAGACGTGCAAAATAGAAGCTTCTATTTTCAGTTGCAAATCATACATGTCACGCAAAGAGGAATTCCAGGAGGAAGATTGTTAGTTGTTTCTTTCTGACTTCCACATGTGCCAGTTCAACTAAAGCTTCCAACTTGTAATTTCCCCTCTACATTCTATAAGTAGAGGAAGAACCTTCGGGTTAATGATCGATCATAATTGGTAAGCAGCAATCTTGTGTTCTAGACTTTGTGCTGAACCCTTGAGAGAAACTTGGAGCAAAGGAATACAAAGGAGCAGGTTTCCGGAGAACTTTGTGTCACGGTGTACTTTGTTTTTTGTTTTGAATCTTAGATCTCTTGATAAACTGTGTTATTTTAGATCTGGATATGGAGCTACCTTTTCTTTATAATTCTCTGTGTTCATATCTATTAAGTTTCTTCTATGTGCATGTAATTAGCTCTGCTATCTACTAATTGGGATGCACATCTTCTCCATTTCTTCTCTGTATTTCCTTTACTTCTTTCTTCTGTAACTTTCCTTTTTTTTGAACATCTGCTTACTTGCTGTAGAACTTCTTAGTTATGGTTCATGAACTAAGTGGTTAAAGTAAAACCCCTGATAGATAATAACACATTTATATTGACAAATCTGACACGGGAGCCTCACCGGTTAAATGAGGGAGATTTATCTCATGACTGCTTAGGTTTGATGCTATGCAGAAAATCTAGCCAACAAGTCTAAATGCGGATCACTCGACGGATATTAAGGACCCAAGTCCACCCCCATGTACCACTTAGAGAAAGTTCTCCTCCACCACTCTAATTCATAGCTCTGGTATAATAAAAGTGTTTACCTTCCAAATTTTTCCACCCCCTAATTTTTTCAAGGTTAATTTCGATGGGGCCTCTAAGGGAAACCCCAGGATTTCAGGGGTGGGGTGCATAATTTGCAATGAGTGGGAAGAATTAATCAGCGTTGGATTGTATCACCTTCAAGAAGGATATTGTAACAAGGAAGAAGCTTAAACACTCCTCTTTGGGGTGAAAAATGCATTGGAGTGTGGATGCTCTCGTTTTCTTATAGAAGGGGACTCACAAATTATAATTCAGGAACTAAAAAATGACGAGGTCTCTCATTGGTCTTTGGATTATTATATTTCAAATTCTCTCTTTTGGCTAGAAAAGGTGGACATATGGAGGATTGGTCATGTATTTAAAGAAGCAAATGTAGCAGCAGATTAACTTGCTAACTTTGGGGTGATGTAAAAGGAGGAAGCCTTACTCCCTAATGATGTAGCAAAATGGCCCAATTTATCTATCATTACGAGGAGTGAGGAAAGTTAAATTCCATTTAATCAATAAGATTTGACTCATACGAATAAATATTTTTAAGTGCTTCCGCACCCTTCTCTTTGGCATTTCATTTTAGTATTTTCTTTTCTTGTGCTAGGGCCATTTTCTGTTAGTAGAGTTGTCATGGTGATTCCTCCATTTCCTGGGATTTTTCTCATGGGGGATTCAAGAGAGATGGCCTTATATGGCCCCATCACCTCTATCAAATTGTGAAAAGTTTTCCTCATAGGCTTAGGTTTGGTGGAGAATGTTGTAGAGTGCATTCGGGGAGATGACTATGTCCAAGGTAACTTGGTCGAGCTCTTGTTAACGTAGAGATTGCCTCTGTTTTCATTACCCACCTATTATTTCTCGGTGGTAATAAAGAGGAAACCCTGAATATTTACCAACATTTTATCCTTCCTGGACATGGGGTTGGATTAGTGGTAGCGGTGGATAATTTCTGCTTTCCTTCAGCTTTTATGCAGGCCTCCTCACTAGGGGATGGGGATTTGGTTGCTCGGGCTCATGTTTTAGAATTGGAAAGGAGGATTAAAACTCTTTGGAATTTTTATGGTACCATTCATGAAAAATGTCGTATGAAAGATGAAGGATCAGCCTACATTTCCCCTCTTAGTCTGGAAGCACTCTCAGCTCCAATCGGCCCTATTCGAGACCACATTGCCAAACTGAGGGTAAAAGGAAAAGATTCTTATACTTTGCTATTGAGGGCAACATAGGCTAGTGGTCAGGGTCATCGTTCCAAAGCCAATCAAAAGGTTCTAGCTCCAACGGATGCCCTAGAGGCCTAGGTGAAAGAAGACGTAATTGAATTATGAGATTAATCATGCTCTAGATATAATTAGCTATATAATATAGTTTTTAGTATGGTTTTTTTGTATGTCGTTGTATCAGGGCAACCAAGTATAAAATTTCTTCACTTTCTTGTATATGGGCTGCCATGCCTTCTCAATATTATGTATACAATGTTTTGTAAGGAAGGGGACCCAAGAACCCCCCATTTCAAAGCTCTAGTGAAAAACGTTTATCCAGTAAAAATAATAAAAATATCCACCTTGGAAGCATTATTTAATTGGAAGGGTGGGAAATTATTTTCCATCTTCACATGTTTGAAAATAGAATTCTTATACAATTACTTCTTAGCCTTTTTCTTGGTACAAAGTTAATCAAAAAATGAAATGGAGATTTTTTTATTTAAAAAAAATTAAAACTATTTTGCCTCATAGAGGTTTCATTCAAACCAATATCTACACCATGAAGCTTGAAATTTCCAAGCCTTCTTCCTTATAAATAATAAAGACTAATAAGAAATTTCTTGAAGCTATATTGCGTATATTCATTTTTATCAATTTAAGTAAACAAGTGTAACCTTTATATAGGATTTCTAACTTACCTCTTTGCACGAGTACACCTATATACAACTTTTTAGATTAAATTAATACACCTACATAACACACTTTTTAGTTTAATTTTATAATAGAAATTATAAATTAGCAATTGTATATGAATTAAAAATTATCATGAAAATGATAACAATGAGCTGGAGTCATGACCACAAAGTCTCCCTCATCTTGGGGACATGGAATGAGTGGTGGAATGTCCCACCAACAAGGATATGGAAGTGAATTAATAAATTTCTCACATTTATTTTCCTTAATATTTGATTAAACCTCATTTATCCATACTCATAAAGTAGTTTCTTGTGGCTTATTTATTTTTTGACTTTTTTGGTTTTTAGAAGATAGTTTGAAATGTCCTATTTTAATAGAAGTTGAGATGATGTTGCCAAAGGTTGTGGCTCTAGCTTTATACTTGTGGATCAAATTTTTCTTAAAAGTTTTGAGGCCTTTTCAACAAACCCATTTTTTTATGTATCCCTCAATCTATACATTTCATGATTGTCAAACATTTTGCATGCTTTCACATTTTGTAGACAAATCTGTTTAGGCACTTAAAAATTAAACATTTGTTGCAAGTTCATTCTTCATAATGCTTTGGTGGATGTCCATGCCTTGTTTCAAAGCTCCTTTCATATTGTCGAAAAACATAATGATGTTAAAACATTGGGAGTAATGCTCAGTGAAATTTTGTGCCTAAATCTGATGGTTTTAATTTTGTGTTGAACCAAATTTAGATTTTAAGATATGTGCACTAATAATTGAAAACCATCCCTATCTGTGTAGTAGCCAAATTCCTTGTTCTAGCTATTTGGGGGATAAGTTCAATACCAGAATATCAATGCCATTGAAATTTTGATATAGTCTCTGGGTAGAGTCAAAGACACTCTAATATTTTATTACATGTTTGATTAATGGAAATGGATATTTGGGTATCCTAAATAATTGATAAGGGATGGCCCACTGTGAGGATTACACATAGTAAAAACAACATTTAAGCTTTCTTTTGCTAGAACTTAAACAATATTCAGACCAATACCTATGCTAGAGCCAGAAACTGCAACCATTTTGTTTTTGTCCACCATTTTGTTCCCTCTTCAACAAAGCAAACTATTATTCAATAAAAAATGAGCCTTGATATGAATAACACGAATATAAGAATAGCTAAGAAAAATCCCACTAAAAAGGATATGTAAATGATATTAATAAATTTTTCACGTTTATTTGCCTTAATATCTGATCAAACCTCATTTTGATATATTCATGACATTAATAATCTTCAAACCTATATTTCTATTAATATATGATTAAACCTCATTTTGACATACTCATAAAGTAGTTTCTTGTGGCTTATTTATAATTCATTTTTTTTTGGATTTTAGATGATAGTCAAAAATTTCCTGTTTTGACATAGGTTGAGAGGGTGCTTACAAAGATTATGGTCTCTAGCTTTACACTCGCCAATTGCATTTTCTTGAAAAGTTCTAAGGCCTTTTCAACAAACCCATTTTTGGATATCCCACAATCTCTGCAGCTCATTAGACCACATATCTTTCAGAAATGTTGTCGAACAAATTGCAAACTTAGACATTTTGAAGAGTTATTTTTCAGAGCACATGCAACATAAGCATCTATGGAACTTATTAGTGTTGTTTTGTTTCTCTTGTTGCTCCTGCAACTCTGTCGATATCGTTGGGGGTGGGAGTAATTGTTGTGTTCCTCCTGTTGATGATCTCTGTTTGTTGGGATTCATTCTCGTGCTCAGCAGAGGCGCACAGAACATTTTATTGCCATTGTGCCTCAAAATTGCGGGTTTAATTTCCATTTTCATCATATCTGAGTGGGTGTTGGAAGAAGAAAGCGGTTTAATCTGGATAATGTGCGTAGGATAATTGAGACGAGAATTGGGAAAAAATGGATAGACGATTCCCGAGGATCCACGAATGAAACAAATAGGGATTCCTATGCCTGGGCCTACGAATGTGGTTTGTCAAAGGAATAGGTACCTCGAGAGGAGAGGACCAATAGGGAGGAAAGGATGATGTAGAAACCATTGTCGATGAAAGCTAAGAGAGAAATAAGGATGATGGCTTTGGTGAAGGAGTTTTGGGCATTATTGGCAAAACAAGAAACCAATGACCCATCTTTTTAGCTTTGGGGGGTAGAATTAGCATTGTTAACATGTCAAACTTTAGTATTGTTAATTCTTTTATCTCTATCTTTATATACTTCCCATTTTAAGTACGCGATGGTGTTTTCTAAATGAGTCTGACCCCCCTGAATCTAACACACGCAGTTGATATTAATGGTTCTGATCTATTCTCGTATTTGGACGTTGATTAGATAGATCTCCATTGTTTGTCTCTGATCACCACTATTTCCATAAATGCGGGTACTTCATTTGTTTGCTGAGGTGGTATAGTAACAATAGGCTATAGATATCTTAGAAAGATCACATAGATGGTTGCCACATGGACACACCTTCTGTCAAGATTCTACCAATCAAGATGTAGCACATGGATTTTATATGGAAAGACCGTTGATCCCCCACCTTCATCAATGGTTGGTACAAATCATTGTTGTTACATCTATCATAGACTTGTATTTTTTTCTACTAACAGCTGATCTATCACGGGAATAATTAATTTTCTGAGTTGTTGTCTGATTGATTGCGTATGAGTGTGTTGTTGCGTGTATGTTAAAGGAAAGGATTTAATCAATACATGCAATGTCTTTTCTTCTTCTACAAACTCTCCTTCTCGTATTTGATCCATGGTTGCAAACAAAGTTATATGTAGAATGAGGATCAAACTTATCCTGATTGTCTATGCCTACCATTGTTCCACATGTAAACATTACTTCCACTAAGTACTGGTAAACACCTTTGTTTCTAACTAATAATGCATAAAATATACACACATCTTGAGCCTCAAGTTGATCACTATATAGATTGCACAATGGTGATATTCATTATCGATCCATCCATAACCCATGGAGTCCTCACTATTTTTCTACTCTCTTCGCCTACATTGTTTATAAACGAACCCTCTCCTGCAAGTCCATTCGTTCGGTAGAGAAAAATCTAGAAGAAATAAGGATAAATAGGAGAAGAGAGATGTGGAGGGAGTAGTATATGTGGACCAAATATTCCTCCACAATCCAAATGGTTGCACTCAAATATAAGTCTATTGTTAGTTAAGTTTTGTCTATCCAAGTGTTGTTCGATCAAGATTTTTATTGTTATTACACAATATTTTATATAACATAGTGAAATATGGTTTGCTTGTGACTACGACACTTAGTTGATTATCATTTTGAGTTATGCAGACTTTGGATATGGACATGACTTATACTTATGTTGATTAGCATGATGTTTTGTGACTAGATGCATTTGGATTATGATTGGATTTTGTTTTCAGTATGATCTACACTGACTCATGGACAGACTATTGGATACCGATATTATTTTTATATGGATATATTGCATGTGTTCTAACATTGGATTTCTTCGCCATGATGAGTAGAATGTAGTTGTTGAATTTACATTACTATAATTTTGGATAATGATGAAATGCATAATTAAGTTGTGATTTAGACCTAGAAATAATGATTGATTGAATTACGTATAGATGTTAATAAATTTCATGCATATGGTTATTTTGGATATTTTGACATGGCCGCAAGGCCGAAGGAGGTATTTTGCATTTTGCAGGAAACACAGCATGATCACAACCATGAGGGGGATTGGGAACCAAACACAACAGGATGTCGGGTGGTTACAACATTTGGTCGTCAAGGCAACTAGTAAATTGTATTGTGTTACCTTTGTTCTTTTATGTGTTAAGAAAATTTCCATGAGGGGGAAATTTTCTAATGTGACCAAGGGGGTAAGAATTTTAATTACTTGTTTTAACTTACTTTAGTAGGTGATTTTATTTGTGATGTTTTTTTTTTAAAATTACTTTTGCTAAGTGTGTTTAGATTAATGTAATATCTTGTTTTAATTTTTAAGTTTTGGAGGGAAGTCAAGTGGGTGTAATTAATTTTGATGGTTGGCTCCTTGAGCCTTGTGTTTCCTCATGTATTGAATGCTTGGTTTTGAGTGTTGACCACTCCAAATCCTTTGAATCTCGAATTTGAGATTGAGGGCAATTTTGGGGGACTTGTGGGACAAGTTGAACTTGTCCCACACTTCCCAAAACCCCTTACCAACCATATCTATGGGTTGGGAATCCAAAAAGGGGATTATTTATTGTTTTGGGAAGGGAAATGTGACTTTGGAGTGCACTTGTCTTCTTTTGCATTTAATTGTGCCTTAAGGACACATGGGAAGGGATGGATGTGGAAGAGAGATGTCATTCAACCCAACCACCCATTTATGGTGTTTTGGGATTTGAGTTGACTAAAGGGAGGTGGTCTTGAGGATGTGTGATGTGGCATCCTACAAGGAGCCACATCACCCTCACTCTTCCTCTTGTCTATTTATGGAAATTTCCTCTCTTGTTGAGGGGGTTGGAGTTTTGTTTTTGTTTTGTTGAAGAGTTCTCTTTTGTTATTTTTGGGAGAGAAAAGAATTGGGAGAAAGAGAAAAAGAGAGTGCTTGGACTTGCATGCTTGGATTGTTTTGGAGGGAGCTTGGACAAATTTCTTGGTTTAGGCTTCTCCAATGGAGAGGTAGGAAACCTTCTCCTTTGTTTTGCTTTCATATTATTGTTGCTTCTATGCTAAAATTGTGAATAATGCATGTTTACTTTGGTGTATTGTGAAAAATGGATAGAATGCTTATTGTGTAGTATAGGAGAGGTCTATGGGAATACTCATGAGGGAGGCATAAGAGTAGATTAGGATATTGTGGAGGGAGTTTGAGAGGGATGCCCATCTTGGGTAAGAATGTTTACATTCTTACCTTGTCTTTGAGGGAGCCATAAGAGGAGGGAGGCATAAGAGTATGGGAGGAAAAAGGGGTACTTGAGGGAGGCATAAGAGTCATAGGGGCTTGAGTTTTATTGTGGAGGGTTTTGGATGGGCATCTCATCTCAATTGGGAGGCATAAGGAAAACATTCCCATAGTTCCTTCTCTTGTTGGCTTGGATGAAAGCCTTGTTGTGAAATGTTTGTGTTATTTGTGTTTCCTTTGTTTTTCTCTTTTTAGCTTTGAATGTTGTGAAGAAATTGTATTGTGGAAGCAAGTATTGTTGCCTTGAGTTGGAGACCACCCTTCATTGTGTTGTGTTTGGGGCTCGGGGGTCAATGGAGGAGATTGCTTCTCTTCTCCATTGAGTTTTGGTTGGGAGGAGAGTGTTGCCTCTCCCCCTATCTTGGTTGTGATTTGAAATACTTGGAACTTGGAGCATGGATGAAGAACACCTTGGAGCACAAGAACCTTGTTGTTGACAATGTAAAAACATCATGTATTTACCCACCTTGAGTGGAGGAAAAATGTAATATTGCCTTTGCTTTCTTTAGCTTCCATTATTGCAAATTTGTTTCCACATGAAGTAGGACATGTTGTGAAAAAGATTTGAAGGAAAAGTTGCATTGAAATGATAGTATTTCTTACTCTAAAAATTTATTGGAAATGTTGTTGAATTCTTTTGTGGAATGTTGGAAAGAAATTACAAAAGAATATACATATTAAAATTTTGTTTGTACTCAAAAGGATATGTATTGAAAGTTAAAATGGAATGTTAGTGCATTATCCCTTCTTGTATACTTGATGGAAGGACTTAAGTTTTCAAATGGTTTTTAGTATGACAATGAAATCATCTAAGCTCTAGCTCTATTATGCTTTCTTCATTTATGAAATCCATTGTAAAAATTGCAAATTGTAAAAAGGAAATGAAATCATTCTTATTGCATACAAAATCCCTATGTTATTAAATTGTAGAAATAAATTTTAATGCAAATACTTAAAATATTTAGCTTTATTTCTTATGTCTAATCATAGGAAACTAATTTTTTAATATCCATTTATTTAAGTAAACTAAAAAAATTAATATCAATTAATTAAATTACATGTGTCCTATTAATTATTATCTTTTATATAAACTAAATAGCATACTATCATTAACATATATGAAAATAAAATCCAACCAATTAATAGTTCAATCAAAAATTTTATTAAACCTACGTAAATACTGTCGCTTATAATAACAAACAAATTACTTGTTTCAGGAAATTCTGCATGAAACAGACCCACCTTTATGAGTAATATTTCAAATGGTTTTGCAATCCTATTGACAATACATCCAGGTACAAATTTACTAATAGAAATCGTTTTCAAATATATTGCATTAAGTCCCCCTTTGCACTGCCCAATCTGACAAATGTAATTAGTTCAAAATCCTGATAGCTGCTCACATCTTAATCGATTTTTTAAAAATATCTTGATGAAACTCGAAAAAATGTTTAATACCAACAGATAATGCCAACATAGTTGTACACAAAACTATTGTATGAAAACCTTCCCTTTCAATGTTAAATAAAACATTTTTTTATTAACAGACCATGATTTCAAACGTTTTTTTTACAGATTAGTGACACTGCGAGTGGTCTTAGCTTTTACAAATATCAAGCTGCATGGCAGTTTGCCTCGCAACTGTTAAAACAAATGTGAAGTTAGTTCAAAATGAAGACCAGAATCACCCTTAAAGGTGTCTAAGAGAATAACTGCTGTCTCAAAAAAAAATGATGTACCTACAGTTTAAGTAGACAACTTCCTGATGATTGTGGAAACAGCACTTGTTCCTTAAAGCACTTTAACTGAACAATGCAGGTACAAACTTTCTGCTGTTCCCAAGTGTTCAGAGATTTTAACAAAATCTTTTCCATGGTCAGAAAACCTTATTTGCTGGAGTCTGTCCTAGCTTCACATATCAAACTGCAACCCTCTCACTAATCAAATGCAAATGAAGGTACAACCCTGAAAATGTCTGATTTTGTTCCCTTCCTTGTTCCATCACTGAGCAAATGAAAGATAATGGAAAGCCAATGAATATTGAAGATGCATTCCAATCTCCTAGAATGGAGACGCTTCCCTAGATTGCCAGCCTGCTTGGAATCCTGACATGCTCAATCAGATGCACCCAATGAGAAAGTTTGTAACTCTGCTTGTTATCACTCAATATCTTGAAAAATCATTGGGACACCCTTTTGCGTGGCAGCACTTGGACACCACCCCTCACGCCCCAATGAAACTCCAGGTACTCTCTCCATGCTCACGTGGGCCGATAAAAAAAAGGGAAGAGCTTGCCTTGACCGGTCTACTCTCCTTTTTTCATCGTCTCCCATCCTTTTCCACGCGGCCCGGGGCATAAAACAGGTAGTCAGACCTTGTGAGGAGATTCAAGATTTGCAAATCTAAATCATTAAATGAGGAGAATGCGGACTTGTAGCGGCACGCAAGGTAGGGAGTTATTACTTCCTAGCGGCTGGTTGTTGGTTGGATCACCCACGCCCCAACCATAATTTTAAAACTTTGAAATGCCCCCCCCCGATTTGACTTACTGCTCCTTTCATATAAAATTTCAAATTTATTAGGCATGTAGAGTCATTTTGTAAAAGTATTTAATATACATATTTATAGAATATGCAGTGTTATAGTTTTTAAAAATATTAATAATTTATTTGGCTGCGTGATAATAGTATAGGCAATTTAAATTGGGGGTGTATGCATATTGTGACCAAATTAACTTAGTTGAAAGTACTTCCAACTTTTAAATTATTAATAGAATGCATATTTTGAAATATATATATATATATATCAATATTTAAATATAAAATAATATTATAAATATATGATATGTATTTAAAATAATAATATAAATAGCTCGTAGACCATATTAAAATATATCCTAAATAATAAATATCAATTGTTAAGCATTATATATCTAAAATGTTATGCCTGTCAATAAAAGATTATAGCCAAAATGTATATCATAATGTGGATCTTATACATGTGTATATATCCTTATATATATAATATATATATATATATATAAGTAAAAAATCATTAAAATATAAAATTATAATACAAATAAAGTTTAGTGGTCACCTTCATTTCATAATAAATTGGATCATAAAGTGAAAACGGGGTCAGCATTGAATTATATGCAGTATGTATACGACATTTTAAACTCAGATTTAAATTAAGGATAGAGACCCGAATACAACAAATATTGAAGTAAATCTCGAGAGAATGGAATTGCGAAATCATGTAGTTTTAGTTTTGCGAAGGAATACAAAGTAAAAGATTGAAGCTTAGTTTCGAGCCTGTCAAGCAGGTCTCAAAACTTGCAGATAAAATAAATCAAAAAAAAATTGTCGCATTTTCGGGTCGTTTTTGTTTGCGGCGCGTCGTCGTCGTCGTCGTGAGCGTGGCGTCGTCTTTTAGCGGCGTTACATTTTGGTATCAGAGCCAGGGGTTCGAAGCTGGGACCCTTGGGCACACGCAGGAAAACGTGAAACAGGAACACTTAACTTAGTACAGAACATTATTCTTTTAAAATATAAAACCATAATGTTGATAATTATAGTAAACAGCAAATTTTGAAAACTAGCACAAGACCTAGAACGATGAACTAACTCTCGCCTTGATCTGTGCAGGAGGCGCGGATTGGGCGAGGGGTCTCTTCACATAGACCTAGACATACCACCGCCAGAGCAGGCCGTAGCAGCCCTTCTGCCTCAGATTTTGCAGACACTCCAGGATGTCAATGCCGCTATACGCGGAGAGCCCTTGGGAGGACGACTTGCTAGACATAGTTTGGAGCCATCAGTAGATGCCCAGGCATCCCCTCGACACAGCGAGGAGCACAGAGCAGAGAATTTCCGTGCAGAGTCGGCTAGGGCAGAGTCACCACAGAGAGGACATGGGGACAGGATCTCAGGACATAGGGACAGGTCTCGGAGCCCTAGACAGAGGGAGGAGCATACAGAGAGATCTAGGATTCGTCATACATCAGCTGCAGACCATATCAGGGAGATCCTGAAGCTGCGACCATCTCACTATTCAGGTGATACAGGTGGTTTTCAGGCAGAGGCCTGGTTGGTGAGCTTGAGCGGATGCTTCAAGCTCTGTCCTTGTAGTAGCAACACGAAAGCTCGTGTTGCGATCCATCTTCTGAAGGATGGAGCAGGAGTCTGGTGGAGGACCGAGGAGCAGAAGCTCCATGTTGACTCAGAGACGATTACCTGGGAGCTGTTTGAGGAGCGTTTCAGGAGCAGGTATTTACCCAGGAGATTTATTCAGCAGCGCATAGACGAGTTTCATGACCTCCGTCAGGGATCGATGACAGTAGCTGAGTATGAGAGTCGATTTCTGGACCTACTCCAGTACGTCGACTATATGCAGGATGAGCAGGTACGGATTCACAGGTTCATCCGGGGCCTGAACTTGGATTTAGGTGGCGCAGTGCGCATTCACTGCCCACAGACATTAGCAGAGGCCGTGGAGAAGGCCTATATTGCAGAGGAGACACGGGGGAAGACACAGCAGGCTAGAGACAGAGTTCGGAGCCGTATCCAGCAGATGCAGGATAGTAGGTCGAAGGGGTCAGTTCCTCCTCCACGGGGTGGACAGAGTTCAGGGCAAGCTTCATTTAGGCCACCACAGCAGCAGCAGCAGCAGCAGACCCGCCCACCTTACCGACCTCCTCAGAGATTCGATGCACAGAGAGGACGTAGTATGGGGCCTCCTCCTAGGGGTCCCATCAGGACACAGGGTGCACCGAGAGCTCAGTCAGTAGGAGCTCGTCAGCAGAGACCTCAGCAGTCCATAGCCGGATCGTCAGGATCTGTATCTCAGTCATCTAGAGTACCAGCTGGAGCTGCTTCCCACTGGAGAGGACCAGGCAGCTGTTATGGTTGCGGAGTTGTTGGACATATTTGGAGAGATTGCCCACATAACCCTACCAAGGGTAAGACACAGAGCTCAGAGCCTACTGTTGGAGATATGGCACGGAGTCATCGGATCTACGCAGCGGTCGAGAACCGCCAGGCTGAGCATCAGAGTACTGTGATTGAGACGACAGGTAGTATTGGTGGTATTTCCACCTCTATATTATTTGATTCTGGTTCTTCTGATTCTTTCATTGCACCATCCTTAGTAGAGCGTTGTAGGCTGGTGGCAGTTAGGCAGGGCCGTAGTTGGGACGTTGAGATGGCTTCTGGAGCCAAGATTTCTGTAGACTCCTTAGTCAAGGAGTGTGTAGTGGATTTGGGACCCTTCACCACTACTTCTGATCTTCGGATCCTTCCATTAGGATCTTATGGCATCATTTTAGGCATGGATTGGTTGTCCGCTCACAGAGCTAGAGTGGATTGTTACCATAAGACTATTGCTTGCATAGATGATCTTGGAGTAGAGTCAGTGATATCAGGGGTTAAGAGACCCGTTTCTATTCGCACCATCTCCGCTATGCAGCTTAAGCGGTGTGTGCGACGGGGTTGCCAGTTGTATGCTGTTACAGTTAGTGACAGATCAGAGGATGAGTCAGGAGGACCTTCCCTCGATGATCATCCCATCTTATCAGAGTTTGCCGATGTGTTTCCAGGGGAGCTACCGGGATTACCTCCCCCACGTGAGATCGACTTCCATATAGATCTAGTTCCAGGCGCAGAGCCTATCTCACGAGCACCCTATCGGATGACTACTCCTGAGTTATGTGAGCTCAAGTTGCAGCTTGAGGGCCTTCTGGAGAAAGGCCTAATCCGTCCTAGTGTATCCCCTTGGGGTGCACCAGTTATCTTCGTAAAGAAGAAGGATGGATCTCTTCGGTTGTGCATTGACTACCGTCAGCTGAATAAAGTAACGATCAAGAATCGTTACCCCCTTCCACGCATTGATGATTTATTTGATCAGATGAAGGGGGCTACAGTTTTCTCTAAGATAGATCTTAAGTCAGGGTACCATCAGCTCAGGATTGCGGAGACAGATATTCACAAGACAGCTTTCCGCACGAGATATGGCCACTACGAGTTCACAGTGGTACCTTTCGGTTTGACGAATGCCCCCGCAGTGTTTATGAGTTTGATGAATGGGGTATTCAGGACCTTCCTTGATCGCTTCGTGCTCATCTTCCTTGATGACATTCTGATTTACTCACGCACACGTGAGGAGCACGAGGAGCACCTTCGCCAGGTTCTTCAGTGTCTTCGCGAGCAGCGCCTTTACGGGAACTTGGAGAAGTGTGCGTTCTTTCAGCCTGAGGTGCAGTATTTGGGCCACATCATTTCTGGGGAAGGTATCGCAGTCGATCCTTCCAAGATTCGAGCCATCATGGATTGGCCAGCACCCACTAGTGTGACCGAGGTGCGTAGTTTCATGGGTCTAGCAGGGTACTACAGGAGGTTTGTTCAGGACTTTTCTCGGATTGCGCACCCTATCACTTCTCTTCAGCGGAAAGGGAAGAAGTTTTTATGGTCAGATAGATGTGAGCAGGCCTTCAGTACACTGAAGGAATGCCTTACGAGAGCACCTATCCTTGCAGTGCCAGATCCTCATGGAGAGTTTTTCGTATGCACAGATGCTTCCTTGGCAGGACTTGGAGGAGTGTTAATGCAGGAGGGTAGAGTAGTTGCCTTTGAGTCTCGCAAACTCAAAGATTATGAGCTCAATTATCCGACCCATGACCTTGAGCTTGCAGCAGTAGTACATGCCTTAGTGCGGTGGAGACATTTTCTTCTTGGCCGGAGATTTACACTCAGGACTGATCACTTGAGTCTTCGCCACCTCTTCACGCAGCCCAATCTCAACGCTCGTCAGCGGCGTTGGATGGAGTTACTCTGTGAGTATGACATGGAGATAGAGCATGTGAAAGGGAAGGAGAATGTGGTTGCAGATGCCTTGAGTAGACGGAGACATGTGGCTATGGCCACCTCAGTGGGCACAGATTTGCGGAGTAGGATCTTGCAGCAGCTTCCTCAGGATAGTTTCTACCTTGCAGCCAGAGCAGAGATTGAGTCTCAGAGACCCCTTGAGGGGAGATTTGATGGATTTTCATTAGAGGCAGATGGTCTTCTCAGACACAGAGGTCGGATATATGTTCCTAGAGATGGAGGCTTGAGACATGACATTTTGACAGAGGCTCATCGTGCACCTTACTCAGCCCATCCCGGGGTGAAGAAGATGCACGCCACCTTGAGACAGTTGTACTTTTGGAGAGGACTTCGGAGAGACATAGCTTCTTTTGTATCCCGCTGTTTAGAGTGCCAGAGGGTGAAGGCCGAGCATCAGCATCCAGCTGGCCTTCTCTATCCTCACGCCATACCAGAGTGGAAGTGGGACACCATTTCTATGGATTTCATTGTTGGGTTGCCGACGTCGAGATACCACCACGACGCCATCATGGTCACGGTGGATAAATTGACGAAGGTAGCTCACTTTTCTCCAGTGAAGACTACCTATACAGCAAGTGCAGTGGCACGAGTATACCTTGATGAGATTGTCAGATTACATGGGATTCCGCGGAAGATCATTTGCGACCGCGACCCTTTGTACACCTCCCATTTCTGGACCACCATGCAGTATGCCCTCGGGACGAGGATTAATTTCAGCACAGCTTATCACCCTGAGACAGATGGACAGACAGAGAGGGTGAATCAGATTTTGGAGGACATGCTCAGGATGTACGTGATGGATCATCAGTCGAGATGGGAGGAGTATCTGTATTTGGTGGAGTTTCCTACAATAATAGTTTCCAGAGTTCTATAGGCATGGCTCCTTTTCAGGCATTATATGGTAGAGAGTGCAGGACACCTCTTAGCTGGGATAGGATTGAGGACAGGGTTTCCCTTGGGCCAGCATTATTACAGGACATGGAGCAGCAGGTTACCTTGATCAGACAGAGATTGCAGGAGGCACAGGATAGACAGAAGAAGTATGCAGACCAGCATAGGACAGATCGCAGTTTTGAGGTAGGCACGAAGGTGTTTCTTCGTGTCAGACCGCATAAGAGCCCTATCCGTTATGGAAAAGGTTCTAAGCTTGCTCCTAGATTTGTGGGTCCCTTTGAGATCTTGGAGCGCCTCGGCCCCTTAGCCTATCGTCTAGCACTGCCACCTAGCTTATCGCGCGTCCATGATGTATTTCACGTTTCTGTGCTTAGGAGATATGTTTCTGATCCTTCTCATGTGCTAGATTGGACTGCATTGCAGGTGCAGGATCAGGGGCAGGTGATGGTGGAGCCCGTGCGCATTTTAGATCGCAGGACCCTGGGCCTTCGCGGCAGAGAGATTGATCAGGTTCGGGTCCAATGGGACAGGTACGATGAGACTGCTGCTACTTGGGAGGATGCTACATCATTGCGAGCTCAGTTTCCACACTTATTTCAGTGACTTCCAGGAGGAAGTCTAGTCTAAGGGGAGGGGGATGTAATGCCCACTTCCCTACGACACTTAGTTGATTATCATTTTGAGTTATGCAGACTTTGGATATGGACATGACTTATACTTATGTTGATTAGCATGATGTTTTGTGACTAGATGCATTTGGATTATGATTGGATTTTGTTTTCAGTATGATCTACACTGACTCATGGACAGACTATTGGATACCGATATTATTTTTATATGGATATATTGCATGTGTTCTAACATTGGATTTCTTCGCCATGATGAGTAGAATGTAGTTGTTGAATTTACATTACTATAATTTTGGATAATGATGAAATGCATAATTAAGTTGTGATTTAGACCTAGAAATAATGATTGATTGAATTACGTATAGATGTTAATAAATTTCATGCATATGGTTATTTTGGATATTTTGACATGGCCGCAAGGCCGAAGGAGGTATTTTGCATTTTGCAGGAAACACAACATGATCACAACCATGAGGGGGATTGGGAACCAAACACAACAGGATGTCGGGTGGTTACAACATTTGGTCGTCAAGGCAACTAGTAAATTGTATTGTGTTACCTTTGTTCTTTTATGTGTTAAGAAAATTTCCATGAGGGGGAAATTTTCTAATGTGACCAAGGGGGTAAGAATTTTAATTACTTGTTTTAACTTACTTTAGTAGGTGATTTTATTTGTGATGTTTTTTTTTAAATTACTTTGCTAAGTATGTTTAGATTAATGTAATATCTTGTTTTAATTTTTAAGTTTTGGAGGGAAGTCAAGTGGGTGTAATTAATTTTGATGGTTGGCTCCTTGAGCCTTGTGTTTCCTCATGTATTGAATGCTTGGTTTTGAGTGTTGACCACTCCAAATTCTTTGAATCTCGAATTTGAGATTGAGGGCAATTTTGGGGGACTTGTGGGACAAGTTAAACTTGTCCCACACTTCCCAAAACCCCTTACCAACCATATCTATGGGTTGGGAATCCAAAAAGGGGATTATTTATTGTTTTGGGAAGGGAAATGTGACTTTGGAGTGCACTTGTCTTCTTTTGCATTTAATTGTGCCTTAGGACACATGGGAAGGGATGGATGTGGATTAAGAGATGTCATTCAACCCAACCACCCATTTATGGTGTTTTGGGATTTGAGTTGACTAAAGGGAGGTGGTCTTGAGGATGTGTGATGTGGCATCCTACAAGGAGCCACATCACCCTCACTCTTCCTCTTGTCTATTTATGGAAATTTCCTCTCTTGTTGAGGGGGTTGGAGTTTTGTTTTTGTTTTGTTGAAGAGTTCTCTTTTGTTATTTTTGGGAGAGAAAAGAATTGGGAGAAAGAGAAAAAGAGAGTGCTTGGACTTGCATGCTTGGATTGATTTGGGAGGGAGCTTGGACAAATTTCTTGGTTTAGGCTTCTCCAATGGAGAGGTAGGAAACCTTCTCCTTTGTTTTGCTTTCATATTATTGTTGCTTCTATGCTAAATTTGAAAAATGCATGTTTACTTTGGTGTATTGTGAAAAATGGATAGAATGCTTATTGTGTAGTATAGGAGAGGTCTATGGGAATACTCATGAGGGAGGCATAAGAGTAGATTAGGATATTGTGGAGGGAGTTTGAGAGGGATGCCCATCTTGGGTAAGAATGTTTACATTCTTACCTTGTCTTTGAGGGAGCCATAAGAGGAGGGAGGCATAAGAGTATGGGAGGAAAAAGGGGTACTTGAGGGAGGCATAAGAGTCATAGGGGCTTGAGTTTTATTGTGGAGGGTTTTGGATGGGCATCTCATCTCAATTGGGAGGCATAAGGAAAACATTCCCATAGTTCCTTCTCTTGTTGGCTTGGATGAAAGCCTTGTTGTGCAAAGTATTGTGTTATTTGTGTTTCCTTGTTGTTTCCTCTTTTTACCTTGAATGTTGTGAAGAAATTGTATTGTGGAAGCAAGTATTGTTGCCTTGAGTTGGAGACCACCCTTCATTGTGTTGTGTTTGGGGCTCGGGGGTCAATGGAGGAGATTGCTTCTCTTCTCCATTGAGTTTTGGTTGGGAGGAGAGTGTTGCCTCTCCCCCTATCTTGGTTGTGATTTGAAATACTTGGAACTTGGAGCATGGATGAAGAACACCTTGGAGCACAAGAACCTTGTTGTTGACAATGTTAAAACATCATGTAATTACCCACCTTGAGTGGAGGAAAGAAATGTAATATCTTGTTTTCTTTAGCTTCCATTATTGCAAATTTGTTTCCACATGAAGTAGGAATGTTGTAAAAGATTTGAAGGAAAAGTTGCATTGAAATGATAGTATTTCTTACTCTAAAAATTATTGGAAATGTTGTTGAATCTCTTGTGGAATGTTGGAAAGAAATTACAAAAGAATATGCATGTTAGATCTCATTTTGTTGTTCAAAAGGAGATGTATTGAAAAGTGGAATGTTAGTGTATATTCCCCTTCTTGTAGTATTGATGGAAAGGACTTAAGTTTTTAAATGGTTTTCAATATGCCAATGAAATCATTTAAGCTCTAGCTCTATTATGCTTTCTTCATTTATGAAACCATTGTGAAATTTTGCAAATTGTAAAAAGGAAATGAAATCAACTTGCTATTGCAAATCCAAATATCCCTATTAAAATTGTAGAAGGAAATTTTAATGCAAATATTCTAAGCTCAAGTTAGTTTCAACCTCCTCAATGTCTAATTAGGAAACTAATACTTGAATCAATTAATTATCCAAGTAAATAAACTAATGAAATTTATTAATATCAGATTATAAAATACAGTGTACTATTAATTATTTTCTTATGTATATATTAACAAAAAGCATACTATCACTAACATATATGCAAATAAATCACAACCAATTAATAGTATCAATGAAATGCATATACTTAAACCTACGTAAGAGGTCCATGTTTATAATAACAAACAAATTGTGCTTCATGAATATTCTGGCATGAAACAGACCACCTCTTTATGAGTTTTATTTTGGTTTCCACGGACTGTATACATTGACTGGTAAATTTTCAATAGAGAATCAATGTATCTAAATTTCTTCAGGTCCCCGGGTACTTGCATTCACTGTCCCCAATCGATTCTGTTGTTTCTGTCACGCCCTTCAATCTTAAATCGATTTTGATAAAAATATCTTGAAGGTGAAACTCCTTTTTGAAGGATGCATTCGATACTGAACTGATAACAACATGTTGGACAACCTGCTTGAAGAAACGAGCCCTAGGGGCTTCCTTGTTGTTGTCTGGTCGCTATTACTGGCCAATAGAACCATGTGTTAGCAGATGTGGAAGTTCTAGTGTGCAATGCGTTTGTCCAAATCGATGTTATGCCATAAATGGTTCTCTAGTTCAAGGTTTTAAAGTGGAATTGTGTAAATGGCATCTAACTGGTCCGGTGCAACCTCTTCCTACGTGGTTTCTGCAGGTAACATAGGCTCTTTCTCAGAAAGCGATTAGTAGGTGTGGGAAAAGGTACCTTGTTGTGGTACTTGTTTGATTTTAGTGAAAAGCCTCAGGGTGTTGGGTTCTTTAACTTTTTCCATACCTCTGTTCTGGTGAAGACGAATGTGTTGGTGGTTGCGATATCATCGACAGTGGATTTGCCCTCTGTCACCCAGCATCAAACCTTAAAGATGCTCTGTTTGGTTCAGGCTTCCCTGTTTCATCTTACTAGTGGGAAATTATTGATAAAGAAATCAATAATTTCTTGAAGAAACAAAAATAGAAAACGTTCCTCTGCCCGAATTTGAAGACTACATTCAATGCTGAACAGATAACAACATAGTTGGATGTTCCTCGCTGCTTTAACTCCGCTCAGGTCAGCTTGCGAACTCAAACCTCTACACTGTTGCTGGGACGCTTAGACACCACACCTCACGCCCGCAACCTTTGTTTTTGCCTCCTTAGCTGTCACGCGGCCAGAGGCGGTAAAAAAGCTCCTGGTATAACGCGCGCCTCAAGCAAGTCACCTCTGTCCCTGGCCTGTAACTCTCTTTTTTTCAACCTCCTATCCTTTTTCACGCGGCCGGGGGTAGGGCAGGTAGACACAGTTCCCTAGAGGAGGCTTGAGATTTGCATATCTTTCATTAAATGCGGCCAAGAAATGACCTGCACGCCACGCATGAGGGAGAGAGAGGTCATTGTCCCGGCTGGTGTTGGTTGGATCACCCACCCCAACCATCTTTCTCCTTTCCATTTTGGCCAGGTCCCGAATGGGGACTAGCAGCTCCACTATGAAAATTTCAAATTTAATGATTTACGTGTAGAATCTTTAAGTGTAAATGCTTGTGCGGCCTTAGGAAATGTTTGCAGGCCAGTTGGAGATAATTTAATAAATTTGACAGATTATAGTTGGGTCGCCCCAACCATTTAAAATTAAATATATTTTGAAACGTTTTCGAGTTGGAATATCGAACTTTTATTCATGGTAAATCAAAATTCAATTGAAATTACTTAGTTGAGTATAAACTTGGTTAATATTTCTGAACTATGCATTTTATATATATTATATATGGAATATATACCCATATCACTTAAATTAAAAGTATCTAAATAGATATCTAAGAACATATATATTAAAAGTATTTCTAAAAGTCATCAAGATGTAGCCATATATGTGTTATCTTTGCATGGTATATATCTCCACATATATATATTAAAATATAAATATAAAAAAAAAAAAAAAATCAATAAAATTATAATACATACATTTACCCTGGTCACCTTCATCCTCTTATAAATTGGATCATAAAGTGAAAACGGGGTCAGCGGTCAATTACCCTTATGCAGTCTTGTATCACCATGCTTGAAACTCGAAATTTATCCGCTAAGGATAGAGGCGAATACAACGAATATTGAAGTAAATCTCGAGCAGATGGAATTGCGACAATCTTGTAGTTTTAGTTTTGCGAGCGGAATACAAAGTAAAAGATTGAAGCTTATCTGTTCCCAAGGTCAAGCAGGTCTCAAAACTTGCAGATAAAATAAATCAAACAAGAACCATTACCTTTCAAAAAAAAAAATTTGTCACATTTTCGGGACGGATGCTTTGCGGCGCCATCGTCGCCGTCGTTGTCGTGAGCGTGGCGTCGTCTTTGTCTATATACAGTACTGGCATGCATTTCGAACGTTTGGACTTTTTTTTTGAATAAGCTGCCAAAAATAATACGAATTAAAAATACAAAGGTGTAGAAGAGGAGAGAATACTGCGGGGAGACCCTGAGTAGTAGTCAGTCAAAATGCATATAATAGAAAATTTACAGGTGGAAACCAGGTCAATAGGGAACCAACGACTTGATTCAAATAAAACCGGGCTAAAAAGAAGCTTGAAATTTTAGAAAACTATTTAATTGAAGCTTATTCGCTTGGTCATTTGTAAGTTCATTTATTTTTTTTTTCTAGTTTTAAAAGTCAAATCAGTATTAGTAAATTATTTACTAATAGCAATCTAGACATATTATACATGTGTAATTATAATGTTAGTATAAACCTTTTCTTCGCAACTTCAAATGGTATACAAGATTTATAAAGAAACAACTGTAATGCATGTAACCTTCCATTAAATATTTTCCTTCCAAATAAGTGATCTGGTCCGAAAGTATCATGATCAGTTTTGACCTTAAATTGTCTACAAGTATGGCCTCCATTGTTTGATTGCATGTAATATATAATATATTATATTATTATCATAAAAGTAACAATACATTATATTGTTATATTTTCTGTTAAAATTTATGATAATAGTGAGAGAAATAACTTTTTAATAAAACAACCCATATTATATATACTTAGGTGATATATAAACTCATCACTCTTAATAAACTTTTAGCCATATATTCTAGAAAAGAACTTCACTTTCCTAATTATATTCCCTTCCTCCTCCTAAAACATTATAAATAATTTAGCATTCTTCAATTTCAATATTGAATTAAATCGCTATTGTAAACTTTGAATAAAATATTACACATGTAATTTTTCTTTTCCAACAACTAATGTGAATGGTTTCTTTTTACACAATTGTTAAATTCATTATTTATAATTGTAATATTAAATATATAATAATTACAATCACACTTACTTTCCTCGAAAAATTGACATGTTATCATAGTAAACTAATCCATGATTCATTTTATGTTAATAATATAATTTTTTTACATATTAAAAATGTATGAGTTCATATCTCTTAATAAAGTACTAATCATCAACTAAAAGTACCTACAAATATCAATACATGTATTCATCTTTATAAGTTTATTGCCCTGGTTATTTATTATAAGAACTTTTATATAAGGACATGTCATTAGACCTATAAATATACATATATATACATATATTTATAGGCCAGCTGGTCTTGGACACTTATTTGATAAAAGGAATTCTATGTAGGGAGAGCCCATTATATCTATAAATATGAGTTCTTATTAACTATTTGCAAGCACATTCATGAGTTGATTCTAGTTAATATCATTATATCCATTTCAAATACTTAGTCGAGAGGCATAACTTATAATGGTAACCAAAGGTGGTGGTGGATAGCAATGTTGCTAAGATGTTAACAAAATTAATAATTGACTTTAAATTTTACATCTATTTGATTGTTATAGGGAAGTTTCAACCTTAAATTTCAAATCTATTTAATTGTCTTAGGGAAATTTCTCCTTGTTATTTACAGAAACAAATTAAAATTTTGTAATATATTTATAAGTATATGGTGATGTTTGAAGGCCCTTTTCTTTAACAATCTTCACTAAACTCATAAAAGGTGATACAACTAAATTCAAACTATTTACTATTAAAAAAATTGATTAGAAGATAACGAGATTTTTGATCAATATATAACAAATCCAAAAAAATGCTTCTAAATTAATCTCATTTGACTTTTTTTTTTCAAATAATTATACTTAACATATATATACAAGTGATATATTAAAGAAACTAAATATAAGTATGTTGGAGATGTTTTATTGTGGGGTTTATTTGAGGTCAAACCTTTCTGGCAAGATTATTTTCAGAATCGTTTTTATTTTCCATAAAAAAAGAAAGGCCTCAACATCACATCCCACATCTTCACCACTACTCATCTATTATCATCATATTGTGATGAATGATGACATTGCACTTTCACAGTATGCCAACATCCTCTAAGGTGCTGATGAGGTAGTCCATGAGCTCCACATATCGTGTCACCATTTTTTGTTGTTTGACGTAATTGAACTCTAAGCCAAGTAATAACCTTAGTAAAAATTTTGTATAAGTGTTTGAGATTATTATTTGAAGAATACAAAATGTGTTAGAATACTTTTCGAATTAGATGCTACTCAACCAATCTAAATATTGATTTGATCCAACAATGATTTAAATTTAACCTTAACCTTGTCCATCTCTATCATGTTGTATTTATTGGATGAGGGTAGAGTATGGAAAATGGTGTCGTATCCAGGTTGTGGAAGGTGGTTATGATCCTTTTGTGTTAGGTTTGACACTTGGGCTTGTCATCCACACGCAAGGAGTAGACATATGTTGGCATGTAGCTTAGTAGATGTTATTCCTTGTCTATTTCTTATTCAAAAAATGTTGTTCCAACTTGTCTAATTTCTCTATATGCATCACATCATGAATTACTTGAAATGAATATAGACATGTTGTTCGAGGCTGAATATTTTTATTAATTATGACTTTTTTGATATCTTTTTCTATTTCTATCATAAGGAAATCAAGGATCTAATTTTCGATTTTCACGATATCACACATTATACTTGCAATTGTTATATGCCTAATATTAATAGTTATATCATTGAAGTACTTGGCACAATATTAATATATTTTTTCATTTTGTATGTTACTTGTGCTTAGAGTAATTGTATTATACTGTTGTTATGTTATGTCTCTCATTTGGGATTTAATTATACCTACAAATGTGCATGCAAATTTATATATCCTTTTGCATACAAATTGATATATGTTAGAGATTTTTGATGTTGTTTCACATCCCTTTGTGTGAAAGCTAATATGCTTGTGACCACACTCTTTTTTCCATATAATTTTCTTTCAATTTTTATGTTTTATATTAAAATAAAAATTATATAAATTTATATATGCAAAAGTAAAATTATATTTTTTTACTATAGTATAATTGGAAAACACGTGTATATTACTATATGGTATTAAATATGTGGCATAATGGATTTTATTAATTAATACTACTGAAAGGAGCTCAAACAATGAGCTGGAGAGAGATAAATAGGCCATAACTATTCCTAATGAGCCTTATCATGTTATGGAAAAGAAAGGGTTAGACATGATTAATAGTTAAGATAGTCTTGGTATGTGGCTTTTTGTTCGAGCAAATACCTTTGAAGTCTTTGAGTGGATAAAGTGCTTCATAGAGATATGAAATCTAGCAGTATTCTTCTAAATCTAGATAGAAAGGAAATGCTCCTCGATGATAGTAGTTGTCAAGCTTTTGAAGGAAATTGAGCAACTTGAGCAAAGATTTAGTGTTGGTACATGTGCTACTTTTTTTATTACCCTTGTTCCTATTCTCTCAATATTTGCATAGATATCCTGTTGCATGTGGTGTTCTTCAATTGTTTTTTGTAAAGTTAACCAAAAGATACATTTCTTAAAATTCATCGCAATCTCAAGAATGAAATCATATGTATAATTACATACCTCACTCATATTTATATTTGAATGTTATATCACATACAAATAAAAAATGTTAAACATATTAATACAAGAAAAATAGAGGAGACCATACTTAATTCCAAATGACTTCCTCTCCATTTACAAAAACTCGTAACATTAATACATATTTGCAACATATTTTTATTATATAGGTCCCTAATTCTACATTCTCCATATGCATCAATTTTCAATTGTCTTCATCCCAACGTATAAGTCAAAATACTATTCACAACAAAATTACAGATTCAACATGAATTTTCAAACAATATTTTACATTAACATCTGTTAAACTCATGTGCAATTGCTTGTAAAATAACTAAGTGTAAAGTTGACTTTTACTAAATCAAAAGATGAACGCGGTTTCGAACGTGCATCTCCCCGACCTGGTTACGCGTTTGTTCACGTTCTCCCCCTTATAATTAGGTCTTTCGCTTTGGCTTTACAGAGTAACTGCCGCCAAATACATGCCCACCTCCATTACTCTGTTTTCCGTTCATTTGGCTTGAATTTAATTCAATGGCTTCCACTTCTTCTCAACAACACAACCAGCTTGAATTTGCATATCCAGCTACATCAACCAGATTGGATGTGTTTATTAACCATTGTGGAACTGACGTCTCACACACCCTCGCCACCATGATCCGTAATACACTTCATGGAATCGGACTGAGAGTTTTTCTTGATGAAGCAGCCCTCGAAATCGGTGATGTTATCAGCACACAAATACAGCACGAAATCCACAGTGCTTCACTTCATATTGCCATTTTCTACCCCAATTATGCCCACTCCTCATGGTGTTTGCAAGAGCTGTCGTTTATGCTCACAAGTGGTACAAAAATCATTCCCGTCTTCTTTCACATTGACCCTACTGATCTTCGATGGGTGGATCAAGGAAAGGAGATATATGCCGATGCATTCAACCACCATGAAAAGCAGGGTAGATACACCTCTCAAAAGCTTCAGGAGTGGAAGATGGCGCTCCAGACTGTTTCTTTTCATTCTGGCTGCGTTATTAATAATAATCAGTCAGTATCGAACAGAGTACCTGTTTTGTTAATTGAATTTAGTTCTGCATCCCATGCATTCTGGAATTTTATTTGGTTCAATGGTGTTTGTTAATTTGACTATCTTATTGTGTTGTGCATGTTGAGCGATGAGGGCAGGGCGTTAAAATATATTGTAAATATGGTATTGAAGGCGATGGAGAAGTTGCCAATCCGGGTAGCCGAATACCCGCTAGACTGGATGACGTTGCTCATGACTTTGAAGGAATGAAAGCTCTGAATCCGTTTCATGCGAAGCAACTATTCTGCTGGCATGCTTTCTTACAATCCCATCCTCTGAACGGATTTGAAGATCTAGTTGAAAAGTTTTTGAATGCTTGCAGTGGATCACCTTTGGCACTTAAGGTGTTTGGAGGACAGGTTTATGGCAAGTCCAAAGACTACTGGGAGTCTCAATTGCTCAAGATTTCCAGGATAATGCCGGAAAACATTAAACAGAGAATGAAAGTGAGCTTCGACGCCTTGGACAAAGACGAACAAGAGGTGTTCATGGATGTAGCATGTTTTTTCATTGGAGAAAGGATCGACTTGGCTATTGCTGTATGGGATGGATCCGGGTTTGAGTGGTCTGCGTAGCTGGGAAACGCTTGTGAACAAGTGTCTTGTTGATCTAGACCAGAATAATTGCATAACAATGCATGACCATCTAATGGATTTGGGAAGGGATCTGGCTCATACTCACTCGCCGTCTCGTCTATGGCATCAAGAGCACATGATCAACATCAAGAAACAAGCCCGGGTGAGTTCTGCTTAATTTTATTGTAGATAATATTGTCTTCCCACTTGCCAAATCAGGGCAGGTTTTACTCTTTCTTACTCATAGAGAGATTAAGGTCTAGGTAAACTATAGTTTTGATGAAGAGTAGATCAATTTATTAACTATATATATTAGTAGTAGTTAGTGACCAATTTTACATAACCAACTCATTTCATTTAATTCAAAATATAATTAAATTTACTTAATTCTATTAAGATTATGATATTTAGGAGGCCTTAAATATTAATGCAAGTGTTCTTGTTGCAGGATTTTTAAATTTAATTCATAGTTTACTTATTTTTTATACTTTGAGTTGTTCTGAAGTCTTGTAAGTTTTTTGGGAGGAGAGATAAAAAAAAGTGAATATGTAATGAATTTGGAAAAAAATAGTTGGGAAATATGTCAGAAAAGGGGGATTATTATAGATTATATGTTACAAAATTAACTCAGGATATTAGGCAATAATAGTTACAATATGATAAATATGATTAACAATTTTTTTTTGGATGGTAGACACATAACATATCAAGTAATACTACTACATTTGGTCATAATTAATTATTTTGTCTACTATAATTTTATTTATTTATAGAAAACGTTAGTTTCAGTCAATTTAATGTTTTTTGGTTTATTTTGTAGGGTGTTTCCATTCAGAAAAGAATGTCTATTCGGGGAATCAAGATTGAAGTTTTGGAAGAGATGGCTTGAAATTTCTTATTGGTACAGAATTGAATTTACCAAACAGTTTGCGACACCAGCAGAAGAACCTGTCTGGCTTCGTTGGCTTCATTTTCAGAACAAGAAACTATCCTCATGGCTTTCACTCCAAAAATTAAGAATTTTAGAGCTCAATATCCCTACCTACTTGACAGAATTATGGGCTGATGCGGATGTAAGTATTTTCTTTACTGATAGTTAAAAAATACAAGTTTTTATTCCTGCCTGGTTTCGGTGTAGCTGAACTGAATTGATTTTTTCCGCGTCTCCAGCCGCCATTGCAGCTGAGAGAGCTTACTATTACAGGCGGCTTTAAATTCCAAAGTTTTCCGACGTCAATAGGAGGGTTGAAGCATCTGAAAATGATAACTGCCTCTTGCCTCGGAATAAATAGTCTGCCAAAAGAGTTTTGTGATCTCCAGTCGCTGGAGCACCTGGAGCTACGGCTATGTGAAAACCTGTTATCACTGCCCATCAGTTTCGGGGATTTAAGAAACCTGCAGCATATAGACTTCACTTACTGCCCAAAGTTGGAGATGTTGCCGGTTTCTTTTAAGCAGCTGATACACCTGGCGCATCTTGATTTATCAGGGTGTGCTATTCTAATGTTGAGGTCAGACATGATGGAAAACATGACAAAGCTGGAGTATTTGAGCTTTTCAGGACGAACTAAAATGGAAGAGTTGCCTCATCATATCACAAATCAGGCGTCTTTGAGAGAGCTCTATGTTGATCGTACAAGTATACAGGAAATTCCAATTAACATCGGTGTTCTCGGAAAATTGAAAGTGCTAAAGATAGGAAGTCCGTTGTTGGAAATCTTGCCATCCTCTCTTGAAAATCTGTCCAGATTGTCTCGACTGAAAATTAATGGCTGTAACATGTTGAAATCTTTGCCAAATTCAGTGGGGCGTCTAAAGATGCTCAAGGAATTACGGATAGAAAGATCAGGAGTGGAGTCTTTGCCCGAAGACTTTGGGCAACTGAGTCATCTTCAACATTTGTATATCAGTGACTGCCCACTCAGACAACTGAGTACTTCCTCATTGTGCAGGTTCAAGGTGATTGACATAAGCAACACCCAAGTGTCAAGAATATCGATATCTGAAGACTCATGTCCAACCCTTGAAATTCTCACTCTCTCTCGTAATAACCGTCTAACTGATATCGAAACCCTACCAACATCTCTGAAGACCATTAAATTAAGTAGTTGTGACATGCTGAAGAGAATAGGGGGCATTCCGGGTCTAGTAAATCTTGAAACTCTATCTATATTTTCATCTACGCAGTTAGATGAGCTCCCAAGTTTTACAGGTTTGGTTTCCCTTACAGAAATCAGGCTGCTACATTGTCACAATTTGAATAAACTACAAGGCTTTGAAAATCTAAGATCAGTGAAGACAATTGTATTGAGTTTTTGTCTGAAGTTGAAGGAGCTCCCAAGTTTTGCAACTTTATCTTCCATCCAGGAGATCAAGATAGAATTTTGCTACCTACTTGAAAAAATCGAAGGCCTGGAACATTCAAGATCGTTGGAGACTTTGACAACAATCAACTTGTGGAATTGCCAAGGTATACAGAGTCTGGAGCACGCGGAGAGATTGAAGTCGCTGAGGATGGTAGCACAAACCAAATCAGCTCTTCAACCCTGCATTCGGTCTATAAAGGTACAATTCGAAACTCATGAAATATTTATCATCTTGTAAAGTTTGTTGACTGGACTGATTTCTTTCAGGAATGGCCATGCGAGATGGTAATAGGCACAATGCCAGTGAATGGTGTGGAGTCAGTTATGAAATCCCTTGCCTTTCCCAACCTTACTGTTGTTCGCTCATTCAAGAAGAATACGTGGGAGTTAGAATGCCGGAAGAGGCAATCTTCCGATGCGGCAATCGTATGTTTTTTTGTAAGATCTTATGTGCCTACACACTGCCACTTGAGAAATGCGCATGGTTCATCTTCACATCCATATTTGTTAGATGGGTATATAGATCGAGGGCAATGGGTATATGTAGGTGTGCTGAGACATGGCTCTAGAATCATGGATGGGGCTACGGTAGCGGTGGAGGTTGCCACAGGAGGCGAGGTGGTGAGAGGAATGTTAGTGGTGGGGGAAGAAGGGAGTGTGTTAGAGGCATTTACTCAGTTTTGGAAGTTGTTTCTGTGATACTAATCACACATGTTTGCGTGGGAATGACTGCTACAACACCTCATCTCCTCTGTTTTATCTACCTAAAGTTTGTATTTATTTCATATTTGAAGATTTAATAATATTTGTTATTAAACTATGTAATGTTTCAATTCAATCATATATAACATTAAAAAAATAAAAAATCCATTTTTACAAGATTCTAAAACTATATTATGAAAATTTACCTAACTTTTCATTGATAATTAGTTCATTTTTTTTAAAGGAAAGTTTTTTAAAAAATTTAAAAAGTGCATTTTTATTTATAAAATGTTATAGTACAATGTTAATTGTACAAAAATGTTGGGTTGAGAAAGTCACATCTTAGAATATAAGGTATATCAAGCCAAATAGACCTTGAGAAAGAGGTTAGCTCACCTCATGGAAACTAAATCATTGGATTTACAGAAAATAAAAGTACATTTTTAATATAAGAAAGGTGCACAAAACAAAGCCCTAGAACAACACAAAAAACCACATAATTATATAGTTGCAGCAAACATAGCATCTGACAGAGGCAAATCAAAGGTAGAGGGTTGTCAAGCTCATTCCCCAACTACTGGTGATAGGGGTGTGTTTAGGATGGGTTCCCATATGTCAGTCTATTGTTGATCTTCTTCTTCTTCTTCACTTTGATGGTAGGGGGAATATCTAACACTAGCCATTACCGCCGCCACCACCAATATGGTTAAATATGCCTCCATTATGAGTTGATGAAGGGTGTCGAGATCTAGAAAAAGAGTGACAATTAAACAACACAAAAAACCATAGAATTATATAGTTGCAATAAACATAACATCTGACAGAGGCAAATCAAAGGTTGAGGGTTGTCAAGCTTATTCCCCAACTACTAGTGACAGGGGTGTGTCTAGGATGGGTTCCTATTTGTCGCTCTATTGTTGCTCTTCTTCTTCTTATTCACTTTGACAGTAGGGGGAATATCTAGCACTAGCCATTGCCACTACCACCACCAATATGGTTAAATATGCCTCCATTATGAGTCGATGAAGGGTGTCGAGATCTAGAAAAAGAGTCGCAATTATTTTTACTTCATTATTTTTCCTTTGTACATTCTTAAACTTCATATTTACCACCACAATAGTACCACAAACCTGCATAGTCATCCATCAATCTACAACATTTAAAATTACAAACAATTTTACTGCTTACCAAGAAGTTTTCCATCGAAGCCTATTGCTTTTTTATTATTTATTTTTTGGGGAAATTTTCAATGTTTGATCCCCATAAAAAAGAGCGGAGTGTAGAATACTTAAGGTGTTAGAAAAATATCATGTTAGTGCTCACATATGTGAGCAAATATAATTGTTAGTAAAATTATATTGTGAGTTTGATGTAAATTTGGATAAATTGTAATATTACCATCCCATGTAAATAGGTTTGTTAGTGGTTACAACAATACTATGATAAGTTGTAATAGATACCCTATAATTTAGGACATGGAACTCCTAGAAGTATGTAATCAGTCCTGAATGTAATATATGTAATAGAGAAGCTGAGTATTATTGTTTCAAATATGAGTTTTTTGTATTTCTAGTTTATTAAAATATTTGACCAATTTTTCATAAGGACTGCATGCAAAATATAATAATTTCCATTCAAATCATATTAAAAAATATTATTATAAGATAGTTTGATTCTCCCAAAAATATTTGAAGCTTTTTTCAATTATTATATTGAAGTGAGGTCATAATTTTTATATTATTGATAATATACTTATTGAAAGCTTGAGACCAGAATTACACAATATTATTCACTGAATAGTAATATTGCATTCAATTTATTCTGGATACATACACAACATACAACTCTCTATATATATGTAAGATTTTACATCCCTTAAATCTAGGAAATTGCTTGAACTAGCCATCCTACAAATATCTCACATTTTCCTACATACGTGAGTTGTTTATTAACAACTTCACATATAAACTAAGATAATAAGAAACATAACAATTAACCTAATATTAATAATGTGAGCGCTAATAATATAATTTCATAACATCCCCCTTTGTGCGAATATGGGAGAAAAACAATCACACTTCCTTCACAGCTTACCGCCCTTGCGTGCTCATGATCTATATGGTTTTTCATGACAACCAACAACCTCAACAAGGATGGTTTTCCAAGGACAACCAGCAACTTGCAAGGATGGTTTTACAAGACAACCAACAACCCAAAACATACAGATGGTTTTACAGGACAACCAACAACCCAAATATCATGATGTCGTTTTTCCTTGCGCTTTCATATTTTCCACTATATTTTCACATCATGGAATTATGTAGGAAATTACTACTCATTGATTTTTTTTTTTAAATGAAGAAAAGGAAAATGGAACATTGATACCATGTTCCCCCCCCTCAATGTGAACTTTCCACTGATTCACGCAAATCAGGGACTCTGAAATCATATTGCACACAACTAAAACTAGAACTCTGAAAAAGAAGCACAATGGAAATCAAATACTGAAAGTAAACTCATAAACACACTATCACCACAACTTGGTGTGGCCTCATCATTGGTGATTGACCTCTTACTTATGATGCCTTCATCCTCCAGTTTCATGCTGCTAGCTCAGCCTAATTTAGATATGAATCTCAATAGTTTCTGCGTTGGGTTTATTTGTATAACTACCCCCGACAATGTGAATTTTTTATTGGACACTGGGCAACACCGAAAATGCATCCATGAGACGATTTTTTTAATTTTATCAACTTCTTACAATTTTAACAATACAATTTTCACAATAACAATACTTGACTTCAACGACACAACATGACAATAAGACTTTACTTTTGATAATGACTTTAACTCTGACTATAGACACAACTATTGGTGTTACAATGACAAACATGACAAACTTGTTAATTACAATATCACTATATTTTGACTTAATAACTAGAGACATACACTATTAAAAAGAAGTTGATTGTAACTACAATCAAATCATATGACTATATAATTCTTAAGTGACATTGAAAAATAATTTGATACACAAACTAAGACACGATTTTATAAATAATTGAACACTAATATTGACACACCACGTGGACAATTAAATTACAATGAGAAATTAGACTAAAATATTAAAAATTATTCACCAGATGACTTGGCCCTAATGTGACTAAAAAATGATCTACTAAATAGAATCTAGTTGGCAAAATAATAATTGACTTCCCCTACCATTCTATTATGCTTCCATTAAAGCACTAGATCAAATTTCTTAGGACGAACTTCGATCTGATGCCCAATGAAATCTTGAGACCAGAATTACACAATATTATTCATAGAATAATGATCTTGCATTAAATTTATTCCTAATACATACACAACATACAACTCTCCATATATGTAGGATTTTTCATCCCTATAATTTAGGAAACTACTTGAACTACCCGTCCCAAAAATATCTCACATTTTCCTATATACATGAGTTGTTTATTAACAAATTTGCATATAAACTAAGATAATAAAAAACATAACAATTAACCTAATATTAATAATGTGAGCGATAATAATATAATTTCCTAACGCTTATTAGCATTATTTATAAAAAAATTCATTTTCTACATTTTTTATTTGATAGGGTAAAAATAAGGGATTATGGCTCCCTAGAGGCCTTACAAGGATATAGAAAACATATCGAGAAACACAACGAAGAAAAATATGAGACAATAAAAATCCAACAGAACGACCTCTACCAATGGTCAAACAAAACATAACCAAACATGGTGGAAAAACTCAGCAAAAGAAATGGTCAAGAAAACTTGACACAAAACCAAAAAGCTAGAGCATTCCACTGGGAGTCGCTTGAGAGCAACTACGAGTAGCATTTTTTTGTGTGGAGGACCTCCGTCTAACCCACATCATCCAAAATGGGAGTAGAAGAAACAAAATGATGTGGTGAATCTAGATCAAGGAAAACTTCCAGCTGCCCATTAATTAAGTCCACCTTTCTCCCTCCAAGCGGTTGCAAATAGTTAGCAATACCTACACGAACATACCCCAAATGTTGAAACTTGGGATCGACACTAGCAAGCTTAGCACCAAATTCAAAAAGTTCCTCCTGCCCAGCCAACTGGTCCACCCAGTCAACATCACCAGATCCTCCCTTGTCCTTTGTAGAACTGCCAAAAATCCATGTTCGAGGCCAACCCCTAAAATCCATAGAACTCTGTGATTCAACACAAACTAAATATTCATCCAACACCTGACATCTATCACCAGAACTAGTAACGGCACCAAAAAATAGTTTGGTCCCTACTGTGTCCGATCGATTCTTCATCAACTACTGCATAGGGGTCTCATCGTCATGCTCCACTGATTAATTCTCCTCCTTAGTCAAATCTTCTAGTTCATCCTCCTCTCCAAACGATGCATCCATTTCATCATCCCCCTAGAGATAATTAAATTTCACCGGTGGTTCCTTAGGAAATTCCTTCATCTCATATCTAGCTATTCTGCATTTGCTACAGAAAATATTAGAACTTTCAACCTCTATGATCTGTTCCCATTTTCCAGCAGGGGAATGTAAGAAGATTCATTTGGGGACTCTGAAACCCACAGGAATATTGATACATAACCTGACAAAATTTAATCTAGAAAGCATTTTGGTAGTGGGATCCACATCAATAAACATGCCCATTGATATGGAAATCCCCAAAAAGACCTCCAGTTCCCAATAGAAGGCGCAGAAGCCAGATCCAGACCGAAAGAACATGGAAACAAAAATTGTGGCGCATTCCAAGCTCCCATTGGTGGAAAGTGAAAGCTGCACTACCAAAGAACCATGGTCCCTCATTAATTATTTTTGCATTTCCAGTTCAGAATGGAAGAAAAAAATGAAACCTTCACCAACCAAGGCTCGGACTTCTACTTTACAACACCATTTTCTCCTTCTCCATTCTCTCATCGTATCAATATTTGGTCTCACCCCAAAAAATCTGCCGACTATTGCAAAATGAAATCTCTGTTTGGCTCTGTCGATGATGGATTTTGAGATATCTAGTCATGGCTCCTCATCCTTCCACAACGACAAGAGCATCACAGGTTCTCTATGCACCTCTCCAAACAATTTTGCTGCCCAAGTGCTTTTCCCTTTTTCTACGAAAACCCACTACAAATTTCATTTTCTACATAGATAATGTTTGTGAAATTGAGTAATTTTTTCCTATTAATATTATAATAACATGAAAGGTGTGGTACATGTACATGAACTTTAAATAACACTCTCAAATTAACATTAGTAAATTACACTAATTTATAATTTATGCCAATTAGTTGTTAGTCCATTAGTGAAGTTATTAGGCTCTCAATGAGCCCACCAGGGATCAATTCTTATCGATTACAAAGGCTTAGGAATCTAAATAAGAGATGAGGCCAAGATCGTGCCTCAGAATATTTTGGCGGAATGGATACCCCTCAGAATTTGCATCTGAGCTAAAGGAGACTGGATTAATTCTAGGCCTTCAACAAAAAAATACAATTTATAGAAAAATGAACAATTAATTTTAAATTTAATGTATTATTTATTAAGGTTTAATATTTTAATAATTATATAATTAGTATAGTAAAAAGAAACAAGATTATTAATTTTAATTTGCATATTTGGGTAAGTGCATGGAAATGGGGGGCCAAAAGGGACACCTTTTTCCTGAAATCAGCAAAACCTCAACTTCATTGAATAATTCAGCATCCCTATGGTCAAAATTTGACAAAGTGATAAGAATAAGTATCGTAGATCTCAGAATCTAGTTTCTAAACTACTATTTTTAAAAAAAGTGGTTGAGATTAAGAAGGTCAAATGTGGTACGCACACAAAGTATGTTTATTTTTATGTCAAAAAGATAAGAACCTATTGTGTATGCTCCCCCCCCCCCCCCCCCCCCCATTTTTTCAGTTCTATATATATTTTTCAAATCCCTTTGGTAAAAAGTTAGCTAAGACCATGTACTAGGTCCCATTATTTTTTCATAATTTTTGGGTCAATGTATACTTTTTTTTTATTAATTTTCAAAGTGGACATATCCCGAAAATGAAATATTTGTGTGTACACCCCATTAAATTTGAGAAAATAATTTGGTTTTTTGTATTTTTAGTGCATGTAGAATGGAGTTTAGGAAAAACCACTTTTTTTTAAGTTTGAATGAAAAAATCATAAATTGTGCAACAAAATGTATGCATACATACGTATTGAATAGAAATGAAGGCACTAGTAAAAGAAATTACATATGAAATCCTTAAACTAATTGGATTTTAGAAAGAATTATATCAACACCAAGCTAAAACCGAACTTGACATCATATTATAATTTTTTTTAATATTATGTTATAATGTATGATATATCAGGGTGTTCACATGATGTTTTTATGTCAAACACAGATTTATTCATGGATTACACAAACCAAACCGTAGGTTTGGATATCTAAGGAAAATATAAGCCTATGGATTGGGAATTTCAAAACCAAAGAATATGAAATGTGAACTCACTCTAATGCGAGAGCGTTATAATATGATCATGTTCCTATTTGTAATGTGGAATACGTCTAAAATAGGAAAGTGAGTGTGTTTCGAATTGGTAAATCTAAGCCATAACGCGCTCATCTTATAAGACAAAATTGATTTTCCCTTGTCACGTTATAACATGCCTGAGCCATAACATGAGCGCGTTATGGAAAAAATTACCAAAAAGTCGAGTTTTGGCCACTTATTAGTCCCCCATCTTTGTGCACTTGCCCAGTTGACTTCTTAGGGTATGTGAGAACACAACATGGTTAGGGAGCCAGTGATTCATCTTTTCACCTTTGATTATATTCCCAACAAAGCCTCTCATGCATCGAAAAGAGTGGGAATATAACAATTAAATTCAAAGGGGGTTATTACATGTGAAGTCAAGGGAGACATACACCCAAATTAAAATCTCCCACCAACTCAAATCATTTTTTCTCCATCAATTTTTGTAATACTATAATGGTATCTTGTAATCTCATCTATGTATTTCTCTTTTAACATTCCCATTTTGGTTGAATTATGTTCTAGTTGTCCATTGTCGGCCTTATGTGCACACTAATATTTAGATTAAAGTTAAATTTTAACTATTCCATTACAAAATTATATTAATAATCGATACAAATCATTGTTGACTGTTATATTTTTATTAATGACCACCATTGTAAAACTCTTATTTTTAGTGGCTTTGTAACTGATTCGGATTATTGTAATTATATTATTATATTATTTAATAAAAAACATTGAAATCACACAAAAAAATGTAAACATAACGAAAATAGAAAATACTTCAGAATAGGATATGTGGTATAATAAGAATACATTTTGACACATATTGTAAGGGTTATAAAAAACTCACTACCATGAATGACTATTTGGGTAAAAAATAATGATAGTAGATAATTAGAGAGAGAAATAAATAATATGTTTTTTTACCTTAAGAACATAAACTATCCACAAGCTTCCGACAGTGGTGGCGTCATTTCTCGATGAAACAAAAAATAGTCCATAAGTCATGTTGGTGTCCTGTGTGGAGAGATGGGCTCGCAATAGGAGGGAACTAGGTGGATGAATAATCGGTCTCCTTCACCACCACCTACAAAATAATGTTGTTTTGATATATAGCTAAATCCAAAAGAATAAAGAAAATAAAAAGTATAAAAAATAAAAAGAGTTATTGGTTCTATATCCATTTCAATGTTGGAAAAGCGTATAATTTCCATAATTATTTATGAGGAAGTCCTTTTATATCATCAATTGTAGAGAATGATAATACAATTGAGTAGTTTAGGGATAATGACACTTAAACCCTAAATCAATCCTCACACTGAGATCTAGCATCTCCACATATTTCTCCATAGTCTGAAAGTATTCCTGTAATGAAATATTAAAAAAATAAAGTGAAGGAAAGTATAACAGTTCCTGCAAGTGCATAATTCAAGCCTCGGTAGCGACTCTTCTTTCCCTGAATATCATATGCACCAAAGGCCTTAATCTATAAGAAATACTAGTGAATGAAGTGAAAAAAAATGAAAGATGATGCGATATCTAGTTTTTTTTTCCATGTCACCTATGTGGGAATAAATGTCATTGGATCGACCATGGCTAAGAAAATCAACAGGGGGGGGGGGGGGGAAGATGACAAAGCCCCACATTATGTAAGGATCCCTCACCAGACTCCTCGAACTCCTTCCTCTACAATGTGAACGAAGGAAAAATTTAGGTTGAGATGCCAAGTTTTTTATGGGTACAATGATTACCTTTCCAACCTAGTTGGCAAGTGGAGGATAACACTAACTACGATAATTGTACCTCAAATTTACTAATACTAGGTAATGGAATGACATATGAAAATGACGTGGACTCTATGACATGCTCCATTAGAAAACTATCTTATGATAAGCCTCATATATTCAATCTTATATGGATATCTATATGAATTATGTTTTATATACTTTATCTATACGAAATAAACTATTTTTAAAAAATAATAAAATTCCTTGTTTTAACGGATTGGTAATTTTTTGGGATTATGCAACTACATTATTATATTGTTTAATAACAAATGTTGATTTAATGAAAATAAATTGTAAACACAATGGACATAGACAATATTTTGGAATAGAATATATTAGGAATAATTTTCAACATATATTGTAAGGGTCACATAAAATTTGATTAATTTAAATATACTAAAAATATAGGTCACATTCATGGAAATCCAAGGAACACTTGCCATCGTAACTTTTTGGAATGCTATAAATTAAATGATTATGTGTGTTAATAACATGAGCACTGAACTTATACAATGAAAAATATAAATGTAATGAAAACATAAAATATTGTCGAACATAAAAAAATATAGTATATATTGAGAAGAAATTTCAACATATATTGTAAGCGTCACAAAAAATTGGTATCCTGAAATATTATTAATAAAATACATGCCATATACATTAGGAATGTACAACCATATTAACTCTTGACAGACAACCAATCAAAACATGGTATGGTTGTTGTAGAAGCAAAAACGCTAAAACTATATTTAAAAACTTGAATCTACAACATTACTCAAATATTTAAAAGGATAAATGTGTACACATATTCACCGTGCCAAAAACCTAGACACATATATTGTCAACCCATAAAACATCTAACGAAAATTATTTAAAAAACCATATATTAGTTTTTCTCTGAATCTCTACACTAGCATCCTTTGTTAGTCTAAAAAAAAAAATAACATGTAAAAAACCACCATGTCAAAATCCACAGTGCAAATAGAGGCAACAAAGGTCTCTGGGAAAATCCTTGGTGACTGTAGCTACTCAAACCACCTCCCAAAAATTTACACATAATGCTACCCATTATTTCTCTTCCCCCCACCAATCCATCCAGCCTGCTATTGGTATCCCTAAATACCTAAAATAGAATGATAGACAAGCTAAGAGCCTTACCATTGACCCATGAAAAAAACAATAGTCGATGCATGTGTTGGAAAGAAAGGAAAAAAATGATGGAAGACAAGGAGGACAAGAGTAAGTTTATGACTATCTAATTGGTTACATACAAAAGTCTCCTTTATCACTGCATGCTGATAATAAAATTTGTAGTAATTTTCCATACATTGTAAGGGTCACAACAAATCTGATAACTTTAAATATTATAGATTAAATATAGGTTGCATTCATCATAACATATGGGACAATTTTTTTTGTAACTTTTTGGATTATTAGAATTATATGATCATGTGTATTAATAACATAAGTGTTGAACTAGTATAACAAAAACATTGTAAAAAGAAATGTTACCCAATATAACTATCTCCTTTTTTCTATAGCTTGTGAAATATTTGGAGCTCCAAGATTATTATAAATAACACACGTATATTCATAAGATCAAGAAACATTCAATAATGCAAGTATATGTGGGGAAAAACATGTTTGGAAGAGATTTGTAATATATAAGATTTTTCGATCCTTATAGTGCAGAAGATCAAGAGCAGTTTTCACTTTGTAATAACTACTGTAGACTGAAGATCAAGTGTAAAAGATCAATACCATTGGAGTTTTTGTTCCCTAAACAATGAACCCTGAATCCTAAACCCTAACCCCTGAGCCCTAAACCCTAAATCATGGACCCTAAACCTTGAAACCTAAAACCTAAAATTTAAACCCTAAACTATAAACCCTAAACCCTAAACCCTAAACATTAATCCCTTAACCTTAAACCTAAACCTAAAACCATAGAATCTAAACCCTAGACTGTAAACCCTAAACCCTAATTATTGAGCCCTTAACCCTAAACCATGAACAATAAACACTAAACACTACAACTAAAACCTAAAGCCTAAACCCTAAACACCGTCGAACCTATAAAATTACATTCACCCCTCTTCCTAGGGAATGCATGTGAATATCCAAGCTTTCTTGTGACTTGCGAACTCTTTCTTGTGCCTAAACATCCCTGCAATGGATACAGACCTATTAGATCTCCTTTTAACATGCTTACATCACTCGTGAACATCCTTTGTGAGATTACCATCACTTTTGTGTTATTTTATTTAGATATTATCATATTATCATTGTCTTGTTTACAAATAACATCTTATAGGACCAGATCATCTTCACAGACCTCATTTCGACCATCCTTTTCATCCCTTGAACTTTCATGTTGCTTTTTCAGTCCATCTACTCTCGGCCTTGTTCTACTCTACATCCCAGTTACCGTTGCCCCACTTCGGTCGCCGTTAACCCGAGTCCTATTTGTCAAATAATCCTTCCCTACCTCTCTTTTCTACCATCCTTTGGTTTCTTCTGCCTCAGATTCCCTTCTACATGTCACTTCCAACATTTACAGGTTTTCGTTACATCTAGTCTGCATCTAGATAGTTATAGATCTGCATAATTATATTGCTGTCCATATTTCCTCACATAGGTCTCTGTCTACTTGCCTCTGTGTAGTCTGGGTCACCACCAACCCATTCAGCTTCATCAGGCTTACAATGAGATCATTCACTTTGCGGCTGTCTAATTGCATCCATCATACATTTGAGGTATCATAAACCCTTCATGTTCTGAGCTATTTAGTTTTCTTTAGTACTAGATCATTAAATTGAAAAGGAACAAAAAAATTAGATCAACAGATAAATTTTCATTCCTTTGAACACCATCACTATCACCTAGCCTTTGGTCATCTCTCTCAAAGCACACATTTGGATTCCCACATCAAATCTCCCTCCTAAATCATATCATCATTTACACTATCACAACTCCCTAATGCGAGATGGAACCTCATCTTATATTATTGAAACATCTATTTGAAACGCACATGTCAATTTTCCTTGTGCATTTCATAGAATCTTATTGGGCCTCTCAAACGCATGATTACTCATAGTCTTTAACGACTCTTTCGAATTTGATTTTTAACTATCCAATACTCACTTCCTCATTCTACTCAATCCTTTCTTGGCATGCACAACATTTCTTGTAGGCTATTCCAAAGTGTTTACAAATTCCCCAAGATTCACCTTTATGTGAACATATCCTTATTATCTATATCAAACTGTACATCATCATGTGAAGAGTCTAATTCCACCAATTTTACCTCTACATCTTCCTTTAAAGAGTCTAACTCCACCACTTTTACCTCTGCATCTTATTGAAGGAGTCCAACTCCACCACTTTTACCTTTACATCTTTTGCAATATATCTCCCTCCACCAAATCATCCTTTGGAGCTTATTTCATCTCTATTTTTACCATAGCGATTTAAGAGTCCGGGTCATTGCATAAGGTATTTCTAATCATGTGAATTTGGTTATCTTGGTGCATTGTGGATACACCATATATCATTTTAACTCTAGGTATTTATATTAATTACTCATGCATCCCAAACTCTAGATTTATTCCTTTTGTAGTATCTATTCTAGGTGTACACACCTATAATATAAATAGCTCCCTAGGTTGAGTGTTTGACCTCATAGACGTCCTATTGGAACTGTATAGTATCCAATATCCATTTGACCTTTTCCTTTACCCTTAACTTCACATAGGATTAAGTCTTATATGTTTTTTCTTCCACCCTTTGCTTCGTAGCCTCTTCATAAATGAATATCCCTTAAACCACTAAAAAAACACTCATTGATGCCTTTTTTTTGGGTCTATCCAAGTACTCTCCTCTTATGATTTAGTATATAGTAAAAAATAATGTCTTTTCCATCCAAAAAAATCTTTTAGAATACCCTTATCTCACACACACAATCATTAGAATCTAGATATGTACCCCTTATGTCTTCCCTCTAGGTAAATTGTTCCAATTTTGTTATGGTCTTGCCATCAATATTTTTGGAATCCACCTTCACATGTGGCAAGTCCATTAATTTTTATGATGTATGCTCTATTAATTGTGTTGTCATTACATGTGAAACTTTCATCAAAATCCTAAATTACTTATCATCTCAGATATGCCTTATTAAACTACAATGTGGTATTACTTTGAGATATGTGTAGCATTATACACAACTAACATATGTAGAGGTATCCTGACTTCATCTTTAATTGTGATCAATGCCCTCTTATAACATAAACACGTCTTCTCTAAATGACCGATTGTAGGCATAAATCCTTCATAACCATACACACTAAATCAATGTGTGCTAGTTAGATTTCTCATAATGCGTAATAATGTGAACCCTCTTTTCTTTATAACCTCAAATTCATATAGCAATATCATTATCAAGTATTCCCTTATTGGAATTATTCTCCTTCCTTTTTTGTTATCTCCGCTACATGATTCAATTTACCCACCACATACTTGAAAAAGTTATATTTTGATCATGTGAGATTCCCATCACATACACAAGGTGATTGCTTTGTTGTCAATGTAGTTTTCAAGTTCTCTTTATGAAAAAATTTGATGTTAACAATATTACTACAACCATGTATACTATATATGGAATTATTTATGCTTTAATGGCCCTATATAATGTGTAACTTCATGTTTCTTATATGTTTTTTGTGTTCCTTTTAGTTTTTGAACACCTTGAATAGAACTTCCCCTCAGTTTGGAAGTTGGAAACTCATTCTAGGCATGTAAAGTTTACAATTATTCCTTATACACCTATATATTTCCTTTCATCCATTCATAATAACAATAACTTCATTACTTCTTTTGAGAAACCAAAAAATAAGAATTCATTAAGGTTGATTATTTTCATAAGCACCAAATGCTCTTTAACCGTTCCATTTCATTTACTAGTATTACACTCAAAAGTTAACCTCTCTTTCTTTTGATAATTGTATTTCTCTTTCTTTCATTGGGTTATCCTCAAATTCATTAGGTTATCCTCCCAATCTCAAACTCTCATCCCATAATGATCTCCTTTCCACATGTTGTCATGCTCTAACTCTTCAAAACATGTCATCTAGTAATCTTGATTCAAGATTAGTCACCAATTCTTAAATCACACTTATTTTTTCCTTTCTCTTATATTACCAATGCATTTAATCTTCTTACCCACCTGCAAATCCTTGCAATTTATTTGTTCATTTTTTAAAATAGTTTTGTGACATCATCTATTTTTATTGCATGAATTCTATTTCACTTTTTCCATATCTTGTGTGTAATCAAGCATTATTTCTCACACATCACATGAACTTGTTCTCCCACTTTCCAATGCAACATTATGATACACCCTCTTCTACTCATGTATTCTCGCAGTTCTTAAAAATTCAAAACCTTATAAAATACCCTAGTTTATCTTTTTCTTTTCTCATCTTCTTGTTGTGTGACCCAATTTGTCTTCTTTATGCACCAAATATACTTCAAAGTCAAATTTTGGTAAAAATAATATTCAAAGTAACTTATACTGGATAGTGATTTTCCTCATAACATAGATGTCTAACATGAAATTGATTAAGGTCCTACTCGATTTAGACAACTAGATTTACAAAATTTAATAAACATTTCCCTTATTCCTTGTGCACACATATCTTATGCAATATATTTTCAAATCATAACTTAAGTTACATGCATTTATTTCATAGAAACCTAAATTTGGTCTTTAACTCTTTGGAAACATCAGTTTTGGCACACTTTGAGACACTTGGATAATTTATATATATTTGAATCTTTAACAAATTTTCCCTTTATCATTCTACCTATCCATTGTCTTAGCCATCTATATATGTTGGTATTGGTTGTCCAAAATAACACCCATGCTATTTTGAAAACTTCATTTAAGTTTGAGGGCTTAGGAACTTTTTATTTGAAAATCCGCATAATAGAAAAACTTAGTATTCCATGGAAATCTGAAACTTAGTGTTCCACGGGTTTACCTAATCCATGGGATAAAGGTTAAGAACTTTGCGACATTGTGGGGAAAAGAGTTAGTGTTCCGCGGAAGTGGGAAAGTTAGTGTTTTGTGGAAGTGGAAAAGTTAGTTTTCTGTGGAAGTGCAAAAGTTAGTGTTATGCGGAAGTGAAAAAGTTAGTTTTCCGTGGAAGTGGAAAACTTAGTGTTCAGTGGAAGTTAGAAAATGTAGTGTTACATGGAGTTTAAAAAACATAACGTTGTATGGGTTTTCATTACCCACATAACAAAGGAACATTATATGCTACAGAACAAAGGAAAAAGGGTCGGGTGGTTCCGCAAAATAGGAGAAATAAAGTTAAAGCACGATAAAGATTAGTGTTCCATGGAAGAAATTAGTGTTCCATGGAATTCAGAACTTAGTGTTTTGCAGAGTTTGAAAACTCAATGTTCTGCAGGGTTAGTAAAGTCATAGAACAAAGGAACATAGTCACAATGTCTATAAATCTATGGAACAAAGAAAATCCGCAGAACAAAGGGCCCATGATACATGATAAAAAGATGCGATACAAAGAAGAATCCACAAAATACAAAGAAATCTGTAGAACAAGAATAAAAGGCCGTAGGTAGTCAAAGGAGTTAGTAGTTATTTGTGGATCAGGGAAAAAGTCAAGTAGAAACCCATGGGATGAAGGAGTGAATATGTAGAACAAGTCAATTCAAAATCCCTCGTATAAAGAAAATAAATCCGCATAGCAAATAATTCACATAATAAAGGAAATGCATAGCACAAACAAGTGGTACTCTACATAACAAATAATTTTCATGATTTTGATGAGAATCTTCAAAATGACATATCTTTCATTCTAGAGCTCCTTTTGACATGAGACTAGTATCATTGGAAGGGTTTTTCAGAGGGATTCACTAAAAGAGAACCTTTAAGGGGATTGATGAAGACACTTGTGATGTTTTATTGAAATTTTTTTGGGTCGTTTTGAGTCATTTTTATAAATCAAATGATGCTAACTTTGGTCACATCAATAAATCAAATGATGCCCAATTCGGAGCAAAAGGGTTGAAGAGGAAACACAAGTGCAGGTTTTGTAGCAAAATTCACATTTGGGGTAAATACAAAATGGAGAATGGGATTTGTTAATTTATTTAAATTTCAAGGAAACACGTACCCATTCCCTAAAATGCATATGCATTATGGTTTAGTAATTACCAAACCAAATATCTACCCCATCCTTATTCTTTTTTTCACTTCTCTCACATTTTGTTCACTTTTTGGCCCCTAGTTCCGTGCACTTACCTTGTCATCCCTATCATTTTTTCCACCTTTATTTTTATATCATTGTAATAGACCTAAATGGCTCACCACAAAATGTACATGGGCTGGAAGAGGATGATTAAATACAAATTATTATTCTAGGCCATGCCTACGCTCAATTTTGCATGACAAGAAAAATTACACTTATTTCAATTATACTTTGTCAATGGATAACCATACCCTTTTTTAGAGTTCCCAATTTAACACATGCAAGGAGAATGTTGGCCCATATTATGTGTAACACCCGCTAAAACAACCCACTTGAGACCCATGAACAACCTAGAATTAGTTAGGAAAATTATGGAATATTTTTTTTTGTTTAAAGGAGTCTACAACCAGGTTACAAGACAACAATTGTGATTAACAAGTTTTAGATCAATTCTAATTCACAAGAACATACTTTTCCTTTATTAACAATTATTAGAGGTCATAAGGTCTAGAATTTAGGGTTAGAAGGTTCAATTAGGTTCAAAGGGTAATTCCTCACCATACCCACTCTCTAACAGGATTAAAGGTTCAACTGATTTTTTCTCAAATTAACGCATTCAAAAATTTTCCATAAATCATTCCCATTGGATAGGAAATTTCCTCACCTTTCCAATGATATAAATAAGTCCTCCTAACTCCTCATATTTTTCAAGTTATGGGTTGGCGGGCCTTGGGGTGAATTTTTTTCCCAAGAGTGGTCCTGCGGGCCCAGGGGTGAAAATTTGCCCCAAGGGCGGGTCGGCGGGCCGTGGGGAGACTTTTGGAAAATTTCCCATGTGAGGGAAAAAACCAACTTTGCATCCGCACACCCGTGGGTCCGTAATTCCACAAGGGACACATGGCACCTCCTAAGTCAGCACGGGGAGAGTGGGGCTGCGGGAGACATTTTGAAAATTCTTCCTGCACAGGGCGAAAAAGTCAACTTTATGCCTGCGCTCCTGTAAGTCCGCAAGGGACACGTGGTGTCTCCAAGCCAACGCGGGGAAGGTGGGGTAGTAGGGAGAAAATTATTTTAACAGCCCGAAGGGATAAAAAGAACCCGCTCCTCTGCTGACGCCTTGCGACGCCATGTGGAAGCTCCTGATTAGCCGCGGGTCGGCAGGGAAAATTGGAAAAAGTTTCCCAAATTTTTTTTGAAGTGCTAAGTTAAAAAGTGATTCACCCCTCCACCAACACCTCGTGGTGCCATGTGGCATCCTCTGATTGGCTGCGGGGTGGCAGGAAAAATTTAGAAAATTTTCCCAAAATTTTTCTGAAGCTCTAAGGGAAAAATTCGGGCCCGCAGGCCCGCCAAGGAAAATTTTCCCAATGTTTTTATTTTATTTTTTAGATGCCAAGTGAAGAAAAACTTCAGAAGGCCATAAATTTTGATAGAGAGCTTAGTTTTGGGAAAAAAGGACTTTCTGGAAATCTCTCAATGTCCTCTTTACAAAAACTTCATTAGTTTTAAATTTTGATATATTTTAAGGGGTCAATTTCATGAAAATGTTCTGCAAGATTTTACAGTGCAAACAGGTAAAAACGAACTTATTAAATTTGTTCAATTTGTTCTTGTCCCTCTCTCAACATGTCAAATAGACATGGATAATTTTTCTTAGGTGGATTTAAGAAAGATTTCAAGATTCAATTTGTCTGATTGATTTGTAATTTGAACATTTACATTTGTCGACAACAAAACGATTGCAAAATGGTTTGAGCCCGATTTTGCTAAGTTTTCTAAGAAATTCCTTAAGTGTTAATGTCTAGATGAATTCAATTGGATCTTATTATGCCCAAATTAATGTTTCATTTGTTGCAGATTCAGTCTGTGCATTTGGGATTAAATAATTGTCAATTTGAAAATGCAAGATAGAGATCAAATTTTATAAGGTCTATTTGCCATTTTCTTATTCCAAGAATTATAACGTGTTCCAATCCTGATCCAATACATTTAGTTGATTCAAACCAACTATTCAAAACTAAGATACATCTTTGATTTCCAATTTTCACATATTTCAAAAGACATAGTATTACACATTCCTTTATACACATTACTTCCTTACAAACAGAGATTTCAATTACATTTAAGAGATCAAATTCAATACCATAGGGTAATTTGAGGAAGGTAATACATCATTCATTGATTCCAAAATACAAATTTTTAACATCCATCTTTTATTCTTTCCAAAATCATATATTATATACATGACAGAATAATACATTTTCTTCTGACGTATTTCACTTTTCCACTTTCTAAACAGGGATTTCATAGTGCATGTTAAACACAAATTTCCAATCGAAATAATATCATAAGAACAAGGAAAACACTTCCATTAATTCAATGAAACTCCTACAACCTCCTTTCCATTTGATTTAAAAATACAACATACAAATTACGTATCATTCTTTCCGAAACAGAAAATAGAGTATAACTCTTTTACATTTCAAATTTCAACTTTCATTGTCAATACAAAGTATCTTTCCATTACAATTAATACATAGATCATCCACTTCAAGTGGGAAAGGGGCTACAATAAGATTTCATTTCACCAAGGGACTGTCAAACTATCTTTTTTTTTCATCTCCAGAACAACAACATGCGTATTCCTCATTCTTCCAAATTGTGATCACAACAAGAGTAGGGGAAAGGAAACACTCTCCACCCAGCCAAGACATCCAATGAAGAGGAGAATCCATCCTTCTTCATTGGCCCTTGAGAGCCAACCATAATGCAATAAAAGATGTGATCCAACTCATGGCAACAACAGGCTTCCACAAACACAAACACATCATTTCCACAATAAAACACAGTAAAAAATAGAATGTAGTTTACAACTACATTAAATCACGACAAACATTACTAAGGATTCATCCAGCAAGCCAAAGGAGCAAGAAACTATGGGGGATGCTGCTTATGCCTCCCAAAGAGAAAATGGGTATCACCACCTGAGAAAAAACCACCAATATATATATATATATATATGTATTTATCATTTCAAATCCCTGACATGCCCTTATGCCTCCCCTAAGTACCCCTTATTCCTCACATTTCCTTATACCTCCCCAACCTCTTATGGCACCCCATAATGAGTAAAGAAATGCAAGTTATTTCTTTGAAAGATGGAACCCAAATCCCAACTCCCTCTGCCCTTATACCACCCTAAAACACACTTGTGACTCCCACAAAATAACCCCATAGTCTTCTCCTACACCATTCCTAGGCCATCTATCCAACAACCCACAAACATGCCAAAACATTCACACATTAACATTTACATTTATAAAAGAAGAGTATTTCAAGAGTCAAACTCCTACCTCTCCATGATGGAGTTTTTCCAAGTTCCAAAATCAGCAAGCTTTATCCCAATGCAAGCAATCCAAGAACAACCAAGCACAAGCATGCAACAATCTTCCCAAAACTTCTTCAAAACAAGAGCTCCCAAAACAATAAGGAATTCACCCAAGAATAAAGTCTCCAAAATGAAGCAACCCAAAACAAGGCAAGGAATTCAAATTTTATAGAAGAGGGAAGGGAAAAGGATGAGGTGGATCCATGTAGGATGCCACATCACACATCTTCAACCCCAACCCAAAAAGTCAACTTCATTCTCCAATGCATAATAAATAGGTGGGTGAATAATATGACAGTTTACTTACACACTCAAATCCAACCCACACCCCAAAGGATTGAGATTAAATCATGTAAGAAAAGTGCAATTAAAACCTACAATCTGCCTTCTCAAAAAGCATTATAAAAGTCTAATCTCAACTCCCCAACCGTAGGTATGGTTGGTAATTAAATTTAAGAGGTATGTGACAAGTTTAACTTGGCCCACAAGCCTCCAAGGACAATTTTGAATTTCCAAGCAGGTGGAGTGTTTCACACTCAAAAGTCTATTCACACATCACTTACATATCTCTTACACATACTTATATCACTTTAAAACATGGCCAACATCTCTCATTAATTACCTTCTTATGACATATTTGATTTATTTATTTTAACAATATGATTACTCACAAAATTTGCACATCATTTAATAACTAATGAAAGGGTAAAAGCACCACAAAATAAACACATGCAAACATAAACAAAAAGGATAAAAAAAAAGAAAATACATAAAACCCCTTGGTCACAATTAAAGGTGATCCGCCATGGGAATCTCTAACACACACAAACACACACAAGAAAATACTAGTTGTCATGGCGACCTTGTTGAATTCATCTAGAATTCCAATGTGGTTGGTATCCAATCCCCTGATGTTTGTTGTGATATTTTAACCTACAAAACACAAATACCTCCTTCGGCCTCATGGCCATATTAGAACATCCAAAATAATATAAATATAATTCCCAAAATCATTTAGATATATGAATCACAACAACATCAAAGCAATCTAACAATATCATTTATAGTTTTATCAACAACTATCTCACCATCCAATAATTTCCATTTCTAGGTCTACTCACAATATCCAAATATCACAAGTCCGAACAACATCCATTATATAACCATGTCAAACAGTATATCATCATCAACATATAAAATGTCTCTAATAATCATCATGCATCAAAACTGAATCAAGTCAATAATAATCCTTGATCTAACATCTAACATCGTACTATAATAAATTCCATAATCATGTCCATAATATAATCAGCAGTATCATGATTAGTATCAAAAGGGTGTCAAAGAGAAGTGGGCACTACATTATGTATATCTTATGATTTTCACAGCCTGCAAGACAACATTTAATATTCAAAACCAATTTAAAATCACCGTTTTGTGCCTATATTTCAAGCATACTATTTTGTGTATCTAAAAATCTATTGGAGATGGCATTCATCTTGGAATGATTATTTTGAAAAAATGGGTCATGTACTAAATGAAAACTCTATACCTAATTATCATCATGTATGGTTTATTCCATTGTATCACGACTCTTCATTTTCATGTGCATGGATTAATAAAACAAGAACATTTCATTTATGTTTTGTACCTAATAATTACATCTTTTGAAATATACTTAAAGCTTCATCATCATAAATATTTTTAACTTGAACAAAAATCAATGCATTCCAAAATCATGTGTATTGTTTCACATCTTCCACTTGTATTATAAAAAATATCAACATTCATTGCATTTCCAATCAAGGCATATCCTAAAATCAATGAAAGCGACAAAAATTAAATCGTATTCTTGTACTTTGATGGCATATCCTTAAAAATGACTAAGAGGATGAAATCGATGTTTTACTCCCAATAAAATATTAATTTTTTTTTCTCAATAGAGATGATGTATCTTTCGTTTAATAATATAATACAAAGGAATATAGTAAAGATTGTAAACTATGGATTTATACACAGAAGCTACATTTTGTTAAACATTTTGAAAGCCTTGTCAAAAAATGCATTTTATAAAGTCCATGTAATCATTTCAATCAAGGAGACCACATATTTGTAAGGATTTATTTCTGAATCTTTGAATCTGAGTTAGGGATAGTGTTTTATACATATAAAAAAATCATAATATTCCACGAGTTTACATTTCATTTAGGAATTTTTTCAAACAATTCTTGTGTATATATGAAACTAGCACACTTGAAATCTACGTCAAAATGCCTATATTGAGAAATAAAGACTTTATTCTAGTCCATTTCAAGAACAAGTTTTCATCTTCTAGGGAAGAAGTTGGAGGTAGGGATTTATGTTGGGAATTTTCCATGGATATGCTAATATATGAAGTTGGTGGAGAAATCTATAATTAAATTGAATATGTTATTCCATGAAAAATCAGGTTCCCATTAATATTATACCATTCCACTAGATAAGGCTAGTTATAAGTTTAGTAGACATATCATTTTCATTATCATCAATTGGCCAATGCTTCCTAGAAGAAATAATTTAACAATTCATTGTTATAATTATTTTTTTTCACAAAAGTTGGGTTGCATAGATGTAGCTCATTTTTAAGGATGAATACCTACTTTGTTTAATCCCTCACCCTTTTTCTTCTTTAAAAACATTGATGAAAAACACAAAGGGTTTTAAAGATTTGACTTCAAGTAATAATTGGTAATTCAATATCTTGTTTTCTTGATGTGCTTTATGGCCTCCTAAAATAATTAACCACCATGAAATTAGTATTGGGTTTAATCTATAAGTGATTCCCATGATTCACATATGCTAATTGGTTTTAATCCCTTATGCCAAAAAATATTCCTTTCATAATCATGTACCTGATTTGAGCCCCGACCATTGATGGGTCAATATGTCTCGTAAAAAGGTAGACATAAAATATGTTTGATTGTTAACTTTTAAATATCCACCTTGGGAAGAACTCAAGGTCTTGGGCTATTAGCAAGTTACAAGTAGTTTGTAATCATCAACCCAAGTTACATTCCCATTGAGTTGATTGGATGCTTTCAATAAGTGGCTATGGGGACACCTTCAGGTAGGGGTCGAAATTCTCCATATGGACCAAGCGGAACATAACGGGGTAGTCTGAATGCAGATCACTCGACGGATATTAAGGACCCAAGCCCACCCCCATGTCCCAATTAGAGAAAGTACTCCTCCACCACTATAATTCATAGCTCTCATATAATAAAAGTGTTTACCTTCCAAAGTTTTCCACCCCCCGAGTTTTTCAAGGTTAATTTCGATGGGGCCTCTAAGGGAAACCCCCGTGATTTCGGGGGTGGGGTGCATAATTTGTAATGAGTTGGAATAATTAATTAGCGTTGTCTTGTATCACCTTCAAGAAGGATATTGTAACCAGGAAGAAGCTCAAGCACTCCTCTTTGGGGTGAAAATTACAGTGGAGTGTGGATGCTCTCATTTCATTATAGAAGGGGAATCACATATTATAATTCACGAAATAAAAAATGATGAGGCCTCTCATTGGTATTTGGATTATTATATTTCAAATTCTCTCTTTTGGCTAGAAAAGGTGGACATATGGAGGATTGGTCATGTATTTAAAGAAGCAAATGTAGTAGCGGATTACCTTGCCAACTTTGGGGTGATGCAAAAGGAGGAAGCCTTACTCCCTAATGATGTAGCAAAATGGCCCAATTTATCCATCATTACGAGGAGTGAGGAAAGTTCAATTCCATTTAATCAATAAGATCTGACTTGTGCGAAGAAGTATTTTTAAGTGCTTCCACACCCTTCTCTTTGGCATTTCATTTTAGTATTTTCTTTTCCTGTATTAGGGCCATTTTCTGTTAGCAGAGTTGTCATGGTGATTCCTTTGTTTCCTGGGATTTTTCTCATGGGGGATTCAAGAGAGATGGCCTTATATGTCCCCATCACCTCTGTCAAATTGCGAAAAGTTTTCCGCATAGGCTCAGGTTTGGTGGAGAATGTTGTAGAGTGCATTTTGGGAGATGACTATGTCCAAGGTAGTGGTCGAGATCTTGTTAATGCAGAGATTACCTCTATTTTCGTTACCCACCTATTATTTTTGGGTGGTAATAAGGAGGAAACCCTAAAGATTTCCCAACATTTTATCCTGCTTGGACATAGGGTTGGATTAGTGGTAGTGGTGGATAATTTCTACTTTCCTTCGGCCTTTATACAGGCCTCCTCAGCAGGGGATAGGGATTTGGTTGCTCAGGCTCATGTTTTAGAATTGGAAAGGAGGATTAAGAATCTTTGGAATTTTTATGTTACCATTCATCAAAAATTTTGTATGAAAGACGAAGGATCAACCTACATTTCCCTTCTTAGCCTGGAAGCGCTCTCAGCTCCAATCGGCCCTATTCGAGACCACATTGCCAAACTAAGGGTAAAAGGAAAAGATTCTTATACCTTGCTGTTGAGGGCAACATAGGCTAGTAGTTAGGGTCATTGTTCCAAAGCCTATCAAAAGGTTCCAGCTCCAACGGATGCCCTGGAGGCCTAGGTGAAAGAAGACATAATTGAATTATCAGATTAATCATGCTCCAGATATAATTAGCTATATAATATAGTTTTAGTATGGTTTTTTTTGTATGTCGTTGTATCAGGGTAACCAAGTATATAATTTCTTCACTTTCTTGTATATGGGCTGCCATGCCTTCTCGATATTATGTATACAATGTTTTGTAAGGAAGGGGACCCAAGAACCATCATTTCAAAGCTCTAGTGAAAAGTGTTTATCCAGTAAAAATAATAAAAATATCCACCTTGGGAGCATTATTTAATTGGAAGGGTGGGAAATTACTCTCCATCTTCACATGTTTGAAAATAGAATTCTTATACAATTACTTCTTAGCCTTTTTCTTGGTACAAAGTTAATCAAAAAATTAAATGGAGATTTGCACCCTAAAAAATAAATTTGAAGTTGTGTTGGAGCACACATTGTGATTGATATGATCAAGAAGACATTTCTAATTTATGCATCGTAGAATTACATTTTGTCTCTAAATCTAACTCATTGAAAAAATATTTTTACATATTAGAAAATGATTATAACAATATAAATAATTTTTACGAAGAAAATTCACTATTAAATGCCATATCAACCAAAAATTTATAAGATCTAGTTTATATTGTAAGATCAATAACTAATATTAAAATTTTTAAACTCCAATTTATATTAAAACTTATAATATTATATTGAACCTTAATATTTTCTAATTTAATGTTATATTATTATTAAATAATTTTAATTAAATTGAATTAAATTTATTTTAGTAAATAAATTTTAATACAATTTATTCAATTTAAATAAATATTGAAATTAAAATCATTAATATTCCACATAATTTTTATTTTAAAAAGTATTACATAGGAAGGGAGAATACTCACTTTTTCTTTTGGTTTTTTCCTTATTTAAAGAGTTTTAAATTAACTTTTTTTTAGTAATTGAAATATTTTTCTTTTCTTAGATTTATCTTTCCCAATAGTTAAGGAGTAAAGATGTGCCATCTTATTCATGGTGTTAATATTCCCTATTAAGAGAGTCTACTTTAATTCATTGAGACATACTTAAATACTATTTTTCTTCATTGAAAATTTGTTAATCTTTTTAAAATATTTATACTATTCATTTTTTGATAGGTAAACAAGAGTTTAAGGGCCCTTTTTCCTTTGTTTCATTTTTATAATTAACGGAGTAAAAAATGGTCTAGGACACAACTGGGGCCTCATATCCCTACGATCACACAACCTTTTAGATGAAACATTGCAACCCCACTAACTGTACTCCACGCTAATCTTCGAGCATTACCCACAATTGAAATCACCTCCTCCATTATGGAATCCACCCACACGATCTAAACCTACCACGACTGTCACTTTGAAGAAGATCAACCACCACGAGCTCTGTAAACAAGATCCACCCGCCACAACTGGCGAGCATACAAACCCCCAACGAGGTTTGTGCCTTATGGGATTTGAACCTGGGTGGCACCGGGTACAACCATTTGAATTAACCAATGCACCCAACCCCCATCATCATAAAATTTAGATGGTAAATGGTTTTATTATACAAGAGATCTATGAACTAGAGTAATGGAGGATCACTTTCTATAAGTGGGACATGGGGGTGGGCTTGGGTCCTTAATGTTTGTCGAGCGATCCACATTCGGAGCGCCCTACTATGTTCCACATGGTCCATATAGAGAAGTTTTACCCCTACCTCAAGGTGTCCCCATGACCACTTATTGAAAGAATCCAATCATGAACTCAATGGGAATGGAACTTGGAGATTTATATTCTTCATTATATTCCAAAAATATATATTTTCTTAAGTTTATATATTGACATGATTTATAGACTTCAAGTCTTCATTATATTTAAAAAATATATTAATTTTTTTTTCTTGAAGTTAAATTATTAGTGATTTTAACTTCAAGTCTTTATCTTTTTAAGATTGTTCCACTTAAATTTTTTGAAGCATTCTCCAACTTCATAGTTAACACCATAACACCATAAAATCACACAATTATTCTTCAATCTATAACTTTTAAACTTGTGAAATGTTTTGCATCACAATATATCTTAAGCTTTATATTAAATAAATATTCTATTCCCAATAACTGATTTAAAAATACCTTTACTAAACAACTTATTCAATAATTGATCCAAGTGAAAAAGACCACATGGTGGGGTGCTTATTATGTACATACAACAACAAATCATGTCAATTAGTGATTGAAGGTAAAACAAAATATACTTTGATTATATAGTAAAGTAGTAATAACATCAATAGGTACTTGTGGAAAGTCAATATACACAAGTTTATTAATGTTTGTAAGAGAATATTTTGAATGATTAGAGTATTCAATAACCAATGACTTGTTTTTATTTATTTATTCTAATCTCTTTAGATCTTGAATAATTTTGTTAAATAATTCATGTACAATCTTCATACTTCCATAATTGCATGCTAGTAGTTTGATGAGACACTTGTAACTACAACATGTGACTAGGAGAATACTAGAAAAACTTATGGAAACAAAATTTAATAGTCGCATTTTCTTAGAAAAAATTAAATGATTTTTAATAAACCCATTTTATTCACATCAAGAAATCATTGAAACAAACTCAAGGAAATTTTTAGACAAATGAAAATAAAATTTAATTCTAGGTAAGTCTAAACAATATTCACCAATCAATAATATTAATTACATTTATAAGGTAAATTTAAATAATTAAACATTCATTTAGGGGAAATAGGGATAGTCATATTCCTATTCTAAGCCCAAACTTTAAAGAAAAAAATTATTAAAAATTAGGAAGAATGTGTAACATTATATTGTGATGATACTAATAAACCCATATTACATTATTTTCTAATGAAATAGAGATGATACAAAAAAGCATTACACAGTTTATTGTAAATTGCAAAAATATGATTTGATCATCAAAGAGAAAAATTGTCTTCCACACACTTACTGTTGATGTATATACACAGAAGTAAATATTTGAAAAAATAAAAGATTGCATCTTTAGGGTTAATATTTTTCATCTACATAAAGCTAAATTATAACACATGTTTTCTCTAACTAAAAATATAATACCAATAAAATTCTAAGATGAGTCAATTCTAAATGCCTTGTTATACTATTTCAAGAAGATACTACTACCCCAATATAATAGAGGTGAAATCCAACTTTTAGTTAATGTCATGTTGTCTATAAGACTTTGTAATGAAATTTTGGTCATTAGGCTTGACCACAATAGTGAGATGTGGAATTTTTATATATTTTTGCACATATGTGGATCGTACAACATGCATGCCGGATTGGTGGAAAATGAAGATGCAAAAGAGCATAAAGAATTTAAAAGGAATGCAACTATTATTTTGCATATCCAAATCAAATTAATTCCTCTGCAATGAAACATGTGATGAAGAAGACTATTTTTTGTAATGGAATTTAATTTAATAATAATAACAGTAATAATAATGATGATAAAATATTTATTTAATTTCTTAAATTTGAATTGTCTTAATGATGAAACGTTCATACCCCAATAAATTTTCCTAGACTTATTTTATTTCACAAGTAAGAAAATACAAAGTGGAGCAAATGCTTTCAAATAATTAGATTAAAAACCTAACCACTAAATAATACTAAGTGTAGTTAGCCAAGTATATCAACTTGCCATTTTTAGACTATCATGGCGAGGATCCATTCTAAACACAACAAGAACTAGATGGTCCTTAAAGGAAATTATCTTGAGTAAAATGTGTAGTTGAATTAAATGTTATCACAAAGAAATTCCAAGTATTTTCGTTAACAAAAGAGAGGAAAAGGGTCCACATCAACACAAAGATGGAATGCTATATAAGCTTTCTTTCAATACTAAATCCACCATTCATGTGATTGCCACTAGGGAGAGATTCTGGGGAAAAATACTTCTTGTACCTTTGATTTTTCTATACATCCCAAAGCAATAAACTAAATGTGACTAATTTTTTTTTTTTTGGAAGAGCGAGATTAAGAGAACTAGTTTTAGAAATGTAATACATTTAAATTGGGGCACTTTGCTATTGTGTCAAGGACAGGATGCTGGAAAAAGAGAGTCTAGTTAGGTCGCAAGGAGCCTCCCTAACATTCTTCTCGACACTAGCGTTGTCGCCAAAGCTCGACGTCATGAGCCAGTTATTATCCAAGGAGTCATGATCTTGCATTTCTACAAATGAACATTAAGGAGGGGTGAAATTTAGGTACTCATCTTTATCTATTCATTTTAATTTAGTATAAAACGGAATGAATTAGAATTTCAAAATTTAAAGTGAAATATACATATACATTTATAACTAATTCAATAATTGTACATTGAGTAAATCTATACGCCTAGACATAAATTTGAAATTTGACAAAAAGGAACAAGAGTTTTATTGGTGGGAAAGCATTCAAATTTAGGTTTGAAAAACATGGTTGAGGTGGGTGGCTATAATGGCCACCTGCCATAGCAATAAGTTCCCCTCCCTTGCGTGTCGAACCATACTCCTTGACGGGTCGCATCTGTCCATTCATTTCACTGCAGAAAAGGATTGTCCACGAATCTTATGCTCCCCTGTCTAAACCTTCCCTGTCACTTCATAACCACCTTTCTTTAGCGATAACCTGGTAACGCATTACGGTTAAATGGTTGAAATAGATGAAGCTACAGCTGGTGGGTAGGCATGGAATGTTCACCTGCCAATAGCTCCAGGTAAAAGCCGATTGCGAACAGCATTAGCGTGATTGGACAAACATCCTGGAGTCCACACCTTCATTCATGGCAATGCTGTAAGGATTCGCGGATCTTAAAAAAGTAACTCGTTTGGTACATTTCCCTCCTGAAGGTCAGTGCCTGCTCTGTCAATTGCAGGAATCTGAGGGAATGCCGTTTGCCGCATTGAGCAACTACAGGTTAGCAAACCACTGTTGCATGGGTATCTGAAAAAAATCCAGTGCTATCAATATGACCAACTTCCATTCAGCGATGCTACGAGGACGGTCCACTTGGACTTCAGAGAGCCTCAACGGAGATCTTATGGCACGCTCTGACAATCGTCAGCAGGAAGGATCTGATGGCTACGATTTAAGCCCTGGCCACTTTAGTTGCCTTATCAAGCTTGATTGTCCAGCTATTGATTATCTTCGCTGCAGGCAGCGTGGAATGGATGGTGGTTAGAGATGAAGCTACGGGCAAGAATAGCAAGCGTATTACCTCTTGTCATTTGTCCATGGCCACGTGAGGGTGATATAACAGGTGAGGGAGGATGGTGGTGAGAGGAGAAACTATGGTCAGAGGGACTAGGCGTTTTCTTTTGTTTGAGCGCTTAAAACCAACAGGATCTGTCCAACTATGTTGTTATCTGCTTAGTATCGAATGCATCCAAAAAAAAATTTGGGATTCACCTTCAAGATATATTTTTCTTTTCCCAGAAACGATTAAGGGACAGTGAGAGTATTACCCCGGAGACCAGAAGAAATTTATTACATGATTCTCTAATGAGACCTCGCCTGATTTACCGTGAAGCTCGGTGGTGGAGAATCTCAAAGAGGCGGATCTGTTTCAAATCAGAAAATTCATGAAAAAGCATAGTTTGCTTGCACATATTATGCAACGCTGAGGTACAATGTTTCATAATCAGGCCATGTTCAGGCGCAGCTTAGATTACCTAGTTTTACGGCCATGCCGTAGGTTTTGTTTTGCATATGTAATTAGTAATATTCCTTGGCTGCGGTTCAAATTAATACCTACTTTTGGTAATATAAAAGAAATATTGGTAGTATATTGGTATTAATATAACTTGATAATAATAGATTCATTTATTTTAGCATTACTTTAATATGAGTAATATTTAAAATATTATGTTTCCTTCTTAAACATTAAGGACATGTGGTTAATGGACTTGCTAAGTTAGAGCTTTTACATTAAAATTCCTTTCTACACAATCTAATAGGCATTGAACGGGATTTCAAGTGGGTTTGATTTCATTTCCTTTTACAATTTGCAAATAGATTTACAATGGTTTCTTAAATGAAGAAAAACATAATAGAGCTAGAGCATAAATTACTTTATTGGCATATTTAAAACTATTTAAAACTTAAGTCTTTTCATCAACAAAACAAGAAAAAAATGCTCTAAATTCCAACTTTTCCAATACATCTCTTTTAAGTAACAAAATGGAATTTCAATATATATATATATTTTTTGTAAATTTCCCAACATTCCTCAAGAGAGTTCAACAATATTTCCATTAAGTTTTAAAGCAAGAACTACTAACATTTCAACAAGATCAACATACTCATATGAGGTTCCAAGCCAAGTTAAAGGAGAATAAATAAATTGTCTTTCCTTCAACTTTCAATTCCATCCACATTACAACCTTACTAATGAAGTTCAATACAACTTTCCTTCAACATCTTGTTACAAACATTTTCCACTTAATGTGGGAACAAAATTTACAATAATGGAAGCTAAAATACAAAGCAATATTACATTTTTCCTCCACTCAAGGTGGGTAAAAATACATGGTGGTTTCACATTGTCATCAACAAGGTTCCAATGCTCCAAATATCAACAAGGTGGCTCCTCCATAGTTTGCTTGATTCACAACAAAATAAGGGGAGAGGCAACGCTCTCCTCCCAACCAAGATACCCAATGGAGAAGAGAAGCCATCCTCTCCATTGGCCCCCGAGCCCCAACCACATTACAATGGGAGAAAATCCAACTCATGCAACTACTAGCTTCCACATAACTAAACATAACATTTCACATTCATTCCATAATCCTTCAAAACAAGATCTACAACACAACAAGAGGGAAAACAATCACAACAACAAGTCACAAGGCTTATCAAGAAAGCCATAAGAGTAAGACCTATGGGGAGGCCACTTATGCCTCCCAATGGGAATGGGTGCCACCTAAAAGCCTCCAATGCAAAAAGAACAATACCCCTAACAACTCTTATGCCTCCCTCAAGTACCCCTTATCCCTCCATCCACTCTTATGCCTCCCTCAACTCTTATGGCTCCCTCAAAGTAAAACAAGAAGAAAATGCAAGCATTTCTCTTACAAGGTGGGCACCCAACCCAAACTCCCTCCTCAAGAAAATGATCTCTTATGCCTCCCTCAATTAAACTCCCCATAGTCTCCTCCCACTCCCAACTTAGGCATTCTACCCATTCCCAACAAGCATTCCAAACAACAAAATTCAACACAACATAAATATACATTCATATAACAAAAAGAAGAAACATAATACAAACAAAGGTGAAGCTCCTACCTTTCCATGGTAGAGCTTGCTCCAAGTATGAAGTCTCAATCCCTCCAAAGATCAAGCAAGCATCCACAAGCTCCAACAAAATTCCCACAAGTATCAACAAGCTCCAAAAATCCACAAACTCCTTCAAAATTCCTCTCCTCTCCAAAATACAAAAGACTAAAAATGAAACTTCCAACCCCCAAAACAAACAAGAGGATCAAATAAATAGAGAAAAGAGAGGGAGGGATGATGTGGCTCCAAGTAGGATGCCACCTCCTTTTCCCTCCACTCCACATCATTTGGTCAACATCAAATTCCAATGCACCATTAATAAGTGGTTGAAAGAAAGGCAAGCACCTTACACACTCCAACTAAGCCCACTCCCCCAAAGGACAAAATTAAATTTTGAAAGAAAGTGCAATTAATATTTTACCCTTTTATCCCCCCAAAACACCTAAAAGACCCTAAATTTGGCCTTCCAACCCATAGGTAGGGTTGGCATGGGGTTTTAAGAGGTGTGGGACAAGTTTGACTTGTCCCACAAGCTTTGAAATTTGGCCTCCAAGGCCAAATTCGAGTTTCCCATGTGGGGTAGAGTGTGCTACACTCAAAACTCAAACACACATCAATCCACACAAAATCCCAAGTAAATCAATCCTAATAAATGAACTCTCTTTGGTCACATCTCTTAATTAGTTTAGGACAAATTCAAATTAGCTTAATTAAGCCACTACAACCCATGGCTAACAAAGGGGTAAACTCCAATCCAAAGAATATGAATAATAACACAAGTAAAATTTCACTTACTAAGAGCAACACATACTAACATAATAAAAGGGAAAAATTAAAACAAAACAACACATGACCCCTAGGTCACAATTTTCCCTTAACCAGATAATTCTAACACACACACAATTACTTGTTGCCATGGTGACCTTAGCTGGATTCTTCTCGAATTCTGATGTGGTTGGTCTCCACTCCCCAATATTGTTGTGAATATAATATACCTGCAGAACAGAAAATACCTCCTTCGGCCTGTTGGCCGCATTAAAACATTCATGCCAAATATACAATATAATCTAAAATAAACGACACATGATTTACTATCATCTATGCAAGTACGATATCACTTACACTTTCTAGCACATTTCTATTCCACATTTCATTTATGTCAAAATGATCATCACATTAGTCCAATTATCAAGTTCTACTCAATATGATTAAATATATCACATGTCATAATTAAAGATAAATAACCCTGTCAAAAGTATACAAATATCGTCATCAAATGTCCACCAGTAAACCATATGCATCATATAAAGATCAAATCAATAACAGTCCAATGTCTATGATATCTACTAGCATGCTAAATCAAGAAGCCATAATAAATCCATAGTGAAGTAATCAGTCTCGAAAACAACAAAACAAAATGGTGTCGAAGGGAAGTGGGCACTACATCCCCCTCCCCTTAGACTCGACTTCCTCCTGGAAGTCACTGGAAAAGGTGTGGAAACTATCCTCGTAGCAAAGTAGCATCCTCCCAAGTAGCTGCAGTCTCATCATACCTGTCCCATTGGACCCGAACCTGATCAATCTCTCTACCGCGAAGGCCCAGGGTCCTGCGCTCTATAATGCGTACGGGCTCCACCATCACCTGCCCCTGATCCTGCACCTGCAATGCGGTCCAATCTAGCACATGAGAAGGATCAGAAATATATCTCCTAAGCACAGAAACGTGAAACACATCATGGACGCAAGATAAGCTAGGTGGCAATGCTAGACGATAGGCCAAGGGACCGAGGCGCTCCAAGATCTCAAAGGGACCCACAAACCTAGGAGCAAGCTTAGAACCTTTTCCATAACGGATAGGGCTCTTATGCGGTCTGACACGAAGAAACACCTTCGTGCCTACCTCAAAACTGTGATCTGTCCTATGCTGGTCTGCATACTTTTTCTGTCTATCCTGCGCCTCCTGCAATCTCTGTCTGATCAAGGTAACCTGCTGCTCCATATCCTGTAATAATGCTGGCCCAAGGGAAACCCTGTCCTCAATCCTGTCCCAACTAAGAGGTGTCCTGCACTCTCTACCATATAATGCCTGAAAAGGAGCCATGCCTATAGAACTCTGGAAACTATTATTGTAGGCAAACTCCACCAAATACAGATACTCCTCCCATCTCGACTGATGATCCATCACGTACATCCTGAGCATATCCTCCAAAATCTGATTCACCCTCTCTGTCTGTCCATCTGTCTCAGGGTGATAAGCTGTGCTGAAATTAATCCTCGTCCCGAGGGCATACTGCATGGTGGTCCAGAAATGGGAAGTGTACAAAGGGTCGCGGTCGCAAATGATCTTCCGCGGAATCCCATGTAATCTGACAATCTCATCAAGGTATACTCGTGCCACAACACTTGCTGTATAGGTGGTCTTCACTGGAGAAAAATGAGCTACCTTCGTCAATTTATCCACCGTGACCATGATGGCGTCGTGATGGTATCTCGACGTAGGTAACCCAACGATGAAGTCCATGGAAATGGTGTCCCACTTCCACTCCGGTATGGCGTGAGGATAGAGAAGGCCAGCTGGATGCTGATGCTCGGCCTTCACCCTCTGGCACTCTAAACAGCGTGACACAAACAAAGCCACGTCTCTCCGAAGTCCTCTCCAAAAATACAACTGTCTCAGGGTGGCGTGCATCTTCTTCACCCCGGGATGGGCTGAATAAGGTGCACGATGAGCCTCTGTCAAAATGTCATGTCTCAAGCCTCCATCTATAGGAACATATATCCGACCTCTGTGTCTGAGAAGACCATCTGCCTCTAATGAAAATCCATCAAATCTCCCCTCAAGGGGTCTCTGAGACTCAATCTCTGCTCTGGCTGCAAGGTAGAAACTATCCTGAGGAAGCTGCTGCAAGATCCTACTCTGCAAATCTGTGCCCACTGAGGTGGCCATAGCCACATGTCTCCGCCTACTCAAGGCATCTGCAACCACATTCTCCTTCCCTTTCACATGCTCTATCTCCATGTCATACTCACAGAGTAACTCCATCCAACGCCGCTGACGAGCGTTGAGATTGGGCTGCGTGAAGAGGTGGCGAAGACTCAAGTGATCAGTCCTGAGTGTAAATCTCCGGCCAAGAAGAAAATGTCTCCACCGCACTAAGGCATGTACCACTGCTGCAAGCTCAAGGTCATGGGTTGGATAATTGAGCTCATAATCTTTGAGTTTGCGAGACTCAAAGGCAACTACTCTACCCTCCTGCATTAACACACCTCCAAGTCCTGCCAAGGAAGCATCTGTGCAAACGTAGAACTCACCCTGAGGATCTGGCACTGCAAGAATAGGTGCTCTCGTGAGGCATTCCTTCAGTGTACTGAAGGCCTGCTCACATCTATCTGACCATAAAAACTTCTTCCCTTTCCGCTGAAGAGAAGTGATAGGGTGCGCAATCCGAGAAAAGTCCTGAACAAACCTCCTGTAGTACCCTGCTAGACCCATGAAACTACGCACCTCGGTCACACTAGTGGGTGCTGGCCAATCCATGATGGCTCGAATCTTGGAAGGATCGACTGCGATACCTTCCCCAGAAATGATGTGGCCCAAATACTGCACCTCAGGCTGAAAGAACGCACACTTCTCCAAGTTCCCGTAAAGGCGCTGTTCGCGAAGACACTGAAGAACCTGGCGAAGGTGCTCCTCGTGCTCCTCACGTGTGCGTGAGTAAATCAGAATGTCATCAAGGAAGATGAGCACGAAGCGATCAAGGAAGGTCCTGAATACCCCATTCATCAAACTCATAAACACTGCGGGGGCATTCGTCAAACCGAAAGGTACCACTGTGAACTCGTAGTGGCCATATCTCGTACGGAATGTTGTCTTGTGAATATCTGTCTCCGCAATCCTGAGCTGATGGTACCCTGACTTAAGATCTATCTTAGAGAAAACTGTAGCCCCCTTCATCTGATCAAATAAATCATCAATGCGTGGAAGGGGGTAACGATTCTTGATCGTTACTTTATTCAGCTGACGGTAGTCAATACACAACCGAAGAGATCCATCCTTCTTCTTTACGAAGATCACTGGTGCACCCCAAGGGGATACACTAGGATGGATTAGGCCTTTCTCCAGAAGGTCCTCAAGCTGCAACTTGAGCTCACATAACTCAGGAGTAGTCATCCGATAGGGTGCTCGTGAGATAGGCTCTGCGCCCGGAACTAGATCTATATGGAAGTCGATCTCACGTGGGGGAGGTAACCCCGGTAGCTCCCCTAGGAACACATCAGAAAACTCTGATAAGATGGGATGGTCATCGAGGGAAGGTCCTCTTGACTCATCCTCTGATCTGTCACTGACCGTAATAGCAAACAACTGACAACCCCGTCGCGCACACCGCTTAAGCTGCATAGCGGAGATGGTGCGAATGGATACGGCCCTCCTAACTCCTGATATCACTGACTCTACTCCAAGATCATCTATGCAAACAATAGTCTTATGGTAACAATCCACTCTAGCTCTGTGAGCGGACAACCAATCCATGCCTAAAATGATGCCATAAGATCCTAATGGAAGGATCCGAAGATCAGAAGTAGTGGTGAAGGGTCCCAAATCCACTACACACTCCTTAACTAAGGAGTCTACAGAAATTTTGGCTCCAGAAGCCATCTCAACGTCCCAACTACGGCCCTGCCTAACTGCCACCAGCCTACAACGCTCTACTAAGGATGGTGCAATAAAAGAATCAGAAGAACCAGAATCAAATAATATAGAGGTGGAAATACCACCAATACTACCTGTCGTCTCAATCACAGTACTCTGATGCTCAGCCTGGCGGTTCTCGACCGCTGCGTAGATCCGATGACTCCGTGCCATATCTCCAACAGTAGGCTCTGAGCTCTGCGTCTTACCCTTGTTAGGGTTCTGTGGGCAATCTCTCCAATGATGTCCAACAACACCACAACCATAACAGCTGCCTGGTCCTCTCCAGTGGGAAGCAGCTCCAGCTGGTACTCTAGATGACTGAGATACAGATCCTGACGATCCGGCTATGGACTGCTGAGGTCTCTGCTGACGAGCTCCTGCTGACTGAGCTCTCGGTGCACCCTGTGTCCTGATGGGACCCCTAGGAGGAGGCCCCATACTACGTCCTCTCTGTGCATCAAATCTCTGAGGAGGTCGGTAAGGTGGGCGGGTCTGCTGCTGCTGCTGCTGTGGTGGCCTGAATGAAGCTTGCCCTGAACTCTGTCCACCCCGTGGAGGAGGAACTGACCCCTTCGACCTACCATCCTGCATCTGCTGGATACGGCTCCGAACTCTGTCTCTAGCCTGCTGCGTCTTCCCCCGTGTCTCCTCTGCAATATAGGCCTTCTCCACGGCCTCTGCTAATGTCTGTGGGCAGTGAATGCGCACTGCGCCACCTAAATCCAAGTTTAGGCCCCGGATGAACCTGTGAATCTGTACCTGCTCATCCTGCATATAGTCGACGTACTGGAGTAGGTCCAGAAATCGACTCTCATACTCAGCTACTGTCATCGATGCCTGACGGAGGTCATGAAACTCGTCTATCCGCTGCTGTATAAATCTCCTGGGTAAATACCTGCTCCTGAAACGCTCCTCAAACAGCTCCCAGGTAATCGTCTCCGAGTCAACATGGAGCTTCTGCTCCTCGGTCCTCCACCAGACTCCTGCTCCATCCTTCAGAAGATGGATTGCAACACGAGCTTTCGTGTTGCTAGTACAAGGGCAGAGCTTGAAGCATCCGCTCAAGCTCACCAACCAGGCCTCTGCCTGAAAACCACCTGTATCACCCGAATAGTGAGATGGTCGTAGCTTCAGGATCTCCCTGATATGGTCTGCAGCTGACGTATGATGAATCCTAGGTCTCTCTGTATGCTCCTCCCTCTGTCTAGGGCTCCGAGACCTGTCCCTATGTCCTGAGATCCTGTCCCCATGTCCTCTCTGTGGTGACTCTGCCCTAGCCGACTCCGCACGGAAGTTCTCTGCCCTGTGCTCCTCGCTGTGTCGAGGGGATGCCTGGGCATCTACTGATGGCTCCAAACTATGTCTTGCAAGTCGTCCTCCCAAGGGCTCTCCGCGTATAGCGGCATTGACATCCTGGAGTGTCTGCAAGATCTGAGGTAGAATGGCTGCTACGGCCTGCTCTGGCGGTGGTATGTCTAGGTCTATATGAAGAGACCCCTCGCCCAATCCGCGCCTCCTGCACAGATCAAGGCGAGAGTTAGTTCATTGTTCTAGGTCTTGTGTCAGTTTTCTAAATTTGTTGTTTCCTATAATTATCAACATTGTGGTTTTATATTTTAAAAGAATCAGCTCTGCACTAAGTTAAATGTTCCTGTTTCATGTTTTCTGCGTGTGCCCAAGGGTCCAAGCTTCGAACCCCTGGCTCTGATACCAAAATGTAACGCCGCAAAAATGAACGAACGACGACGACGAAGAACTTGCTTTCACAAACATAACCCGAAAATGTGACTAAATTTTTTTTTTGAAGGATCAAGATTAAGAGAACAGTTTAGAATTGCAATATATTTAAATCGGGTGCTTTCTATTGTGTCAAGGACAGGATGCTGGAAAAAATTTAATCTAGTTAGGTCGCAAGAGCCTCCCTAACGTTCTTCTTGGCACTAGCATTGTCGTCAAAGCTCGACGTCATGAGCCAGTTATTATCCAAGGAGTCATTTATGATCTTGCCTCTAAAAATATGTTAAGAGCACACATTAGTCGGTGAATAATTATTCTCGTGACATGATCGTAAAGAAACGAACATTACAGGGGGGGGGGCAAATGATTTTAGTACTTCTATAAATAATCAATAAATAAATATAATAAAAGAAATTACATTGAATTTCAAACTAATTCTAATATATTTGTCAAAAATTGACAACTAAGTGCACTCCAAGCCAACTATTGAAATTCCACACAAAGGGGCCAAGATTCAAATCATTCAAATTTAGTGTTTGAAAAATGGTTGGAGGTGGGTGGCACTTAATGGCCACCTGCAATAGCAATAACCCCCTTCCATTGCGTGCAAGATCACACCCAACAACTGGGTTTCATATACGAGAAACACATTTACAAAAAGATTTTCAAATCATATGTTTAAACCGAGCTTACCAACCTTCATGCATTTTACTCCCCTTCCTTGGCATGCAAACTCTTCAAGGCCATAATTAGGTTTGGAAATATATGACTCTGATTTTGCAATCCTATAATTTATTGAAAGCATGCTCTGGAAACATGGGTGAGAAGCTACAGGCAAACAAACTGGTGGCAAATCGTGTTAAACCTCTAATTGATTGCTGCGAGGTGTGTTCCAGGCAGGGATTCCTGAAAGCTACAGCATGATTTAAATGCAAGCAGGAATTGGCAGCAAGTCACGGTCCTGTTTGGGAACTGCTAACCCCTTTTAAGGCTTAAACAAGGTTGCAGGGTCCGTAATATTGCCAGGCTATTCAGTATCAATGCATACCACAAATTCAGGAAGGAGGCCCTTGTGATTTATGGCCTGCACGCGAGTCGCTAGGTTTTGGGTTGCCACTGATGTTGGAAGCCAGATGAAATGCACCTCACTACGGAGAAGGTCCAAAGGTATTATTTTAAAGAATCTACATTGTGTCCTGAGTAGAAGGGTGAGGTCACAGAATCCTGTTCATAAGCGAGGAAATATGGTATGGTGGATAAAATGAAGCATACAGGGACATGAGCAGAGAGAATTAATGGTGACCTGCAGACGAGCCTATTGAGGACAGGAAGGAGCGGTGTATCATATGATCCAGGTCGCAGGAGGGTCAAGAGACCGCAGACTTTTGTTTAGTGCTTTAAACAAGCAGGTTGTCCAACTGGTTGTTATCTGTTTCAGTATAGAATGCATCCTCAAAATTCGGGATTTGCCTTGCAAATATTATCAAAATCGATTAAGGGACAGTGAGAGTGTTACCCGGAGACCAGATGAAATTTATTACAAGATTCTCTAATGAGACCTTACCATTATACGGTAATATACAGCTCGTGGAAGGAGAATCTCATAGAGGTGGATCTGTTTCATATCAGAATATTCATGAAGCACAGTTTGCTTTTAATGCTGGTTTGTCTTATTAAAGGTGATTATACATAGATATATCAAAGATATTATCTCATGAGGTATCTGTTTTAGCACAGTTCGCTTTGCAAGCACTCATGCGTTGTTTTGCAAAGAATTATGGCCATGCCGTAGGTTTGTTTTATATATATTTTATATTATCTACTTGGCAATAAGTTTATTAATATACTTTGTTAATATAAAAGAAATATAATAGTATATTGTTATTAATATAATCTTATAATAATAATTCATTAGTTTTATATTACTTTAATATGAATTAATATTTAAAATATTAGTTTCCTTATTATTAAGGAAATGTGGTAATGGACTTAATAAGCTTAGAACTTTTACATTAAAATTCCTTTCTACACAATTAATAGGGGCATTGTATGGGATTTCAAGTAGGTTTGATTTCATTTCCTTTTACAATTTGCAAATAGATTTACAATGAAATTCTTAAATGAAGAAAAACATAATAGAGCTAGAGCATAATTACTTTATTGGCATATTAAAACTATTTAAAACTTAAGTCTTTTCATCAACAATACAAGAAGAGTAAATGCACTAATATTCCAACTTTTCAATACATCTCTTTAAGTAACAAAATGGAATTTATATATAATATATATATATATTTTTTGTAAATTTCCCAACATTCCTCAAGAGGTTTCAACAATATTTCCATTAAGTTTTAAAGCAAGAACTACTAACATTTCAACAAGATCAACTTATTCATAAGAGGTTCCAAGCCAAGTAAAAGGAGAATAAATAGATTGTCTTTCCTTTCAACTTTTGATTCCATCCACATTACAACCTTACTAATGAAGTTCAAAACAACTTTCCTTCAACATCTTGTTACAACACTTTCCACTTCATGTGGAAACAAATTTACAATAATGGAAGCTAAAATACAAAGCAATATTACATTTTTCCTCCACTCAAGGTGGGTAAAATACATGGTGGTTTCACATTGTCATCAACAAGGTTCCAATGCTCCAAATATCAACAAGGTGGCTCCTCCATAGTTTGCTTGATTCACAACAAAATAAGGGGAGAGGCAACGCTCTCCTCCCAACCAAGATACCCAATGGAGAAGAGAAGCCATCCTCTCCATTGGCCCCCGAGCCCCAACCACATCACAATGGGAGAAAATCCAACTCATGGCAACTACTAGCTTCCACATAACTAAACATAACATTTCACATTCATTCCATAATCCTTCAAAACAAAATCAACAACACAACAAGAGGGAAAACAATCACAACAACAAGTCACAAGGCTTATCAAGAAAGCCATAAGAGTAAGACCTATGGGGAGGCCACTTATGCCTCCCAATGGGAATGGGTGCCACCTAAAAGCCTCCAATGCAAAACACAATACCCCTAACAACTCTTATGCCTCCCTCAAGTACCCCTTATCCCTCCATTCACTCTTATGCCTCCCTCAACTCTTATGGCTCCCTCAAAGTAAAACAAGAAGAAAATGCAAGCATTTCTCTTACAAGGTGGGCACCCAACCCAAACTCCCTCCTCAAGAACATGATCTCTTATGCCTCCCTCAATTAAACTCCCCATAGTCTCCTCCCACTCCCAACTTAGGCATTCTACCCATTCCCAACAAGCATTGCAACAACAAAATTCAACACAACATATGTACTCATTCATATAACAAAAAGAAGAAAACATAATACAAACAAAGGTGAAGCTCCTACCTTTCCATGGTAGAGCTTGTTCCAAGTATGAAGTCTCAAATCCCTCCAAAGATCAAGCAAGCATCCACAAGCTCCAACAAAATTCCCACAAGTATCAACAAGCTCCAAAAATCCACAAACTCCTTCAAAATCCTCTCCTCTCCAAAATACAAAAGACTAAAAATGAAACTTCCAACCCCCAAAACAAACAAGAGGATCAAATAAATAGAGAAAAGAGAGGGAGGGATGATGTGGCTCCAAGTAGGATGCCACCTCCTTTTCCCTCCACTCCACATCATTTGGTCAACATCAAATTCCAATGCACCATTAATAAGTGGTTGAAAGAAAGGCAAGCACCTTACACACTCCAACTAAGCCCACTCCCCCAAAGGACAAAATTAAATTTTGAAAGAAAGTGCAATTAATATTTTTACCCTTTTATCCCCCCAAAACACCTAAAAGACCCTAAATTTGGCCTTCCAACCCATAGGTAGGGTTGGCATGGGGTTTTAAGAGGTGTGGGACAAGTTTGACTTGTCCCACAAGCTTTGAAATTTGGCCTCCAAGGCCAAATTCGAGTTTCCCATGTGGGGTAGAGTGTGCTACACTCAAAACTCAAACACACATCAATCCACACAAAATCCCAAGTAAATCAAATCCTAATAAATGAACTCTCTTAGGTCACATCTTTTAATTAGTTTAGGACAATTTCAAATTAACTTAATTAACCCACTACAACCCATGGCTAACAAAGGGGTAAACTCCAATCCAAAGAATATGAATAATAACACAAGTAAAATTTCACTTACTAAGAGCAACACATACTAACATAATAAAAGGGAAAAATTAAAACAAAACAACACATGATCCCTAGGTCACAATTTTCCCTTTACCAGATAATTCTAACACACACACAATTACTTGTTGCCATGGTGACCTTAGCTGGATTCTTCTCGAATTCCGATGTGGTTGGTCTCCACTCCCCAATATTGTTGTGAATATAATATACCTGCAGAACAGAAAATACCTCCTTCGGCCTGTTGGCCGCATTAAAACATTCATGCCAAATATACAATATAATCTAAAATAAACGACACATGATTTACTATCATCTATGCAAGTACGATATCACTTACACTTTCTAGCACATTTCTATTCCACATTTCATTTATGTCAAAACGATCATCACATTAGTCCAATTATCAAGTTCTACTCAATATGATTAAACATATCACATGTCATAATTAAAGATAAATAACCCTGTCAAAAGTATACAAATATCGTCATCAAATGTCCACCAGTAAACCATATGCATCATATAAAGATCAAATCAATAACAGTCCAATGTCTATGATATCTACTAGCATGCTAAATCAAGAAGCCATAATAAATCCATAAGTGAAGTAATCAGTCTCGAAAACAACAAAACAAAATGGTGTCGAAGGGAAGTGGGCACTACATCCCCCTCCCCTTAGACTCGACTTCCTCCTGGAAGTCACTGGAAAAGGTGTGGAAACTATCCTCGTAGCAAAGTAGCATCCTCCCAAGTAGCTGCAGTCTCATCATACCTGTCCCATTGGACCCGAACCTGATCAATCTCTCTGCCGCGAAGGCCCAGGGTCCTACGATCTATAATGCACACGGGCTCCACCATCACCTGCCCCTGATCCTGCACCTGCAATGCGGTCCAATCTAGCACATGAGAAGGATCAGAAATATATCTCCTAAGCACAGAAACGTGAAACACATCATGGACGCGAGATAAGCTAGGTGGCAATGCTAGACGATAGGCCAAGGGACCGAGGCGCTCCAAGATCTCAAAGGGACCCACAAACCTAGGAGCAAGCTTAGAACCTTTTCCATAATGGATAGGGCTCTTATGCGGTCTGACACGAAGAAACACCTTCGTGCCTACCTCAAAACTGTGATCTGTCCTATGCTGGTCTGCATACTTCTTCTGTCTATCCTGCGCCTCCTGCAATCTCTGTCTGATCAAGGTAACCTGCTGCTCCATATCCTGTAATAATGCTGGCCCAAGGGAAACCCTGTCCTCAATCCTATCCCAACTAAGAGGTGTCCTGCACTCTCTACCATATAATGCCTGAAAAGGAGCCATGCCTATAGAACTCTGGAAACTATTATTGTAGGCAAACTCCACCAAATACAGATACTCCTCCCATCTCGACTGATGATCCATCACGTACATCCTGAGCATATCCTCCAAAATCTGATTCACCCTCTCTGTCTGTCCATCTGTCTCAGGGTGATAAGCTGTGCTGAAATTAATCCTCGTCCCGAGGGCATACTGCATGGTGGTCCAGAAATGGGAAGTGTACAAAGGGTCGCGGTCACAAATGATCTTCCGTGGAATCCCATGTAATCTGACAATCTCATCAAGGTATACTCGTGCCACAACACTTGCTGTATAGGTGGTCTTCACTGGAGAAAAATGAGCTACCTTCGTCAATTTATCCACCGTGACCATGATGGCGTCGTGATGGTATCTCGACGTAGGTAACCCAACGATGAAGTCCATGGAAATGGTGTCCCACTTCCACTCCGGTATGGCGTGAGGATAGAGAAGGCCAGCTGGATGCTGATGCTCGGCCTTCACCCTCTGGCACTCTAAACAGCGTGACACAAACAAAGCCACGTCTCTCCGAAGTCCTCTCCAAAAATACAACTGTCTCAAGGTGGCGTGCATCTTCTTCACCCCGGGATGGGCTGAATAAGGTGCACGATGAGCCTCTGTCAAAATGTCATGTCTCAAGCCTCCATCTCTAGGAACATATATCCGACCTCTGTGTCTGAGAAGACCATCTGCCTCTAATGAAAATCCATCAAATCTCCCCTCAAGGGGTCTCTGAGACTCAATCTCTGCTCTGGCTGCAAGGTAGAAACTATCCTGAGGAAGCTGCTGCAAGATCCTACTCCGCAAATCTGTGCCCACTGAGGTGGCCATAGCCACATGTCTCCACCTACTCAAGGCATCTGCAACCACATTCTCCTTCCCTTTCACATGCTCTATCTCCATGTCATACTCACAGAGTAACTCCATCCAACGCCGCTGACGAGCGTTGAGATTGGGCTGCGTGAAGAGGTGGCGAAGACTCAAGTGATCAGTCCTGAGTGTAAATCTCCGGCCAAGAAGAAAATGTCTCCACCGCACTAAGGCATGTACCACTGCTGCAAGCTCAAGGTCATGGGTCGGATAATTGAGCTCATAATCTTTGAGTTTGCGAGACTCAAAGGCAACTACTCTACCCTCCTGCATTAACACACCTCCAAGTCCTGCCAAGGAAGCATCTGTGCAAACGTAGAACTCACCCTGAGGATCTGGCACTGCAAGAATAGGTGCTCTCGTGAGGCATTCCTTCAGTGTACTGAAGGCCTGCTCACATCTATCTGACCATAAAAACTTCTTCCCTTTCCGCTGAAGAGAAGTGATAGGGTGCGCAATCCGAGAAAAATCCTGAACAAACCTCCTGTAAGTACCCTGCTAGACCCATGAAACTACGCACCTCGGTCACACTAGTGGGTGCTGGCCAATCCATGATGGCTCGAATCTTGGAAGGATCGACTGCGATACCTTCCCCAGAAATGATGTGGCCCAAATACTGCACCTCAGGCTGAAAGAACGCACACTTCTCCAAGTTCCCGTAAAGGCGCTGTTCGCGAAGACACTGAAGAACCTGGCGAAGGTGCTCCTCGTGCTCCTCACGTGTGCGTGAGTAAATCAGAATGTCATCAAGGAAGATGAGCACGAAGTGATCAAGGAAGGTCCTGAATACCCCATTCATCAAACTCATAAACACTGCGGGGGCATTCGTCAAACCGAAAGGTACCACTGTGAACTCGTAGTGGCCATATCTCGTACGGAATGCTGTCTTGTGAATATCCGTCTCCGCAATCCTGAGCTGATGGTACCCTGACTTAAGATCTATCTTAGAGAAAACTGTAGCCCCCTTCATCTGATCAAATAAATCATCAATGCGTGGAAGGGGGTAACGATTTTTGATCGTTACTTTATTCAGCTGACGGTAGTCAATACACAACCGAAGAGATCCATCCTTCTTCTTTACGAAGATCACTGGTGCACCCCAAGGGGATACACTAGGATGGATTAGGCCTTTCTCCAGAAGGTCCTCAAGCTGCAACTTGAGCTCACATAACTCAGGAGTAGTCATCCGATAGGGTGCTCGTGAGATAGGCTCTGCGCCCGGAACTAGATCTATATGGAAGTCGATCTCACGTGGGGGAGGTAATCCCGGTAGCTCCCCTGGGAACACATCAACAAACTCTGATAAGATGGGATGGTCATCGAGGGAAGGTCCTCTCGACTCATCCTCTGATCTGTCACTGACCGTAATAGCAAACAACTGACAACCCTGTCGCGCACACCGCTTAAGCTGCATAGCGGAGATGGTGCGAATGGATACGGCCCTCCTAACTCCTGATATCACTGACTCTACTCCAAGATCATCTATGCAAGCAATAGTCTTATGGTAACAATCCACTCTAGCTCTGTGAGCGGACAACCAATCCATGCCTAAAATGATGCCATAAGATCCTAATGGAAGGATCCGAAGATCAGAAGTAGTGGTGAAGGGTCCCAAATCCACTACACACTCCTTGACTAAGGAGTCTACAGAAATTTTGGCTCCAGAAGCCATCTCAACGTCCCAACTATGGCCCTGCCTAACTGCCACCAGCCTACAATGCTCTACTAAGGATGGTGCAATAAAAGAATCAGAAGAACCAGAATCAAATAATATAGAGGTGGAAATACCACCAATACTACCTGTCGTCTCAATCACAGTACTCTGATGCTCAGCCTGGTGGTTCTCGACCACTGCGTAGATCCGATGACTCCGTGCCATATCTCCAACAGTAGGCTCTGAGCTCTATGTCTTACCCTTGTTAGGGTTCTGTGGGCAATCTCTCCAATGATGTCCAACAACACCACAACCATAACAGCTGCCTGGTCCTCTCCAGTGGGAAGCAGCTCCAGCTGGTACTCTAGATGACTGAGATACAGATCCTGATGATCCGGCTATGGACTGCTGAGGTCTCTGCTGACGAGCTCCTGCTGACTGAGCTCTCGGTGCACCCTGTGTCCTGATGGGACCCCTAGGAGGAGGCCCCATACTACGTCCTCTCTGCGCATCAAATCTCTGAGGAGGTCGGTAAGGTGGGCGGGTCTGCTGCTGCTGCTGCTGTGGTGGCCTGAATGAAGCTTGCCCTGAACTCTGTCCACCCCGTGGAGGAGGAACTGACCCCTTCGACCTACCATCCTGCATCTGCTGGATACGGCTCCGAACTCTGTCTCTAGCCTGCTGCGTCTTCCCCGTGTCTCCTCTGCAATATAGGCCTTCTCCACGGCCTCTGCTAATGTCTGTGGGTAGTGAATGTGCACTGCGCCACCTAAATCCAAGTTCAGGCCCCGGATGAACCTGTGAATCCGTACCTGCTCATCCTGCATATAGTCGACGTACTGGAGTAGGTCCAGAAATCGACTCTCATACTCAGCTACTGTCATCGATGCCTGACGGAGGTCATGAAACTCGTCTATCCGCTGCTGTATAAATCTCCTGGGTAAATACCTGCTCCTGAAACGCTCCTCAAACAGCTCCCAGGTAATCGTCTCCGAGTCAACATGGAGCTTCTGCTCCTCGGTCCTCCACCAGACTCCTGCTCCATCCTTCAGAAGATGGATTGCAACACGAGCTTTCGTGTTGCTAGTACAAGGGCAGAGCTTGAAGCATCCGCTCAAGCTCACCAACCAGGCCTCTTCCTGAAAACCGCCTGTATCACCCGAATAGTGAGATGGTCGTAGCTTCAGGATCTCCCTGATATGGTCTGCAGCTGACGTATGATGAATCCTAGGTCTCTCTGTATGCTCCTCCCTCTGTCTAGGGCTCCGAGACCTGTCCCTATGTCCTGAGATCCTGTCCCCATGTCCTCTCTGTGGTGACTCTGCCCTAGCCGACTCCGCATGGAAGTTCTCTGCCCTGTGCTCCTCGCTGTGTCGAGGGGATGCCTGGGCATCTACTGATGGCTCCAAACTATGTCTTGCAAGTCGTCCTCCCAAGGGCTCTCCGCGTATAGCGGCATTGACATCCTGGAGTGTCTGCAAGATCTGAGGTAGAATGGCTGCTACGGCCTGCTCTGGCGGTGGTATGTCTAGGTCTATATGAAGAGACCCCTCGCCCAATCCGCGCCTCCTGCACAGATCAAGGCGAGAGTTAGTTCATTGTTCTAGGTCTTGTGTCAGTTTTCTAAATTTGTTGTTTCCTATAATTATCAACATTGTGGTTTTATATTTTAAAAGAATCAGCTCTGCACTAAGTTAAATGTTCCTGTTTCATGTTTTCTGCGTGTGCCCAAGGGTCCAAGCTTCGAACCCCCGGCTCTGATACCAAAATGTAACGCCGCAAAAGATGAACGATGACGACGACGACGAAGAACTTGCTTTCACAAACATACGACCCGAAAATGTGACTAATTTTTTTTTTAAGATCAAGTTTAAGAGAACTTGAAAGTTTAGAAATTGCAATACATTTAAATCGGGTCACTTTGCTATTGTGTCAAGGTACAGGATGCTTGGAAAAAAAAAGTCTAGTTAGGTCGCCAAGAGCCTCCCTAACGTTCTTCTGGCACTAGCATTGTCGTCAAAGCTCGACGTCATGAGCCAGTTATTATCCAAGGAGTCATTTAATCTTGGCCTAAATAAACACCTTAAGAGCATGAGTCGGTGAATAATTATATCCGTGTCATGATCGTAATTCTACAACCGAACATGAAAAATTAGTTACTCATCTTTATCTATTCAATTTTAATTTAGTTTAAAAGAAATGAATTTGAATTTCAAAATTTAAAATGAAATATGATATATATATTATCAATAAATTACATTACTTCAAGTAACTCTATATGTATAAACATAAATTTGAAATTTGAATTAAAGGGACAAGAATAAACAGGTGGGAAACCATTCATTCATTTAGGTTTGAAAACATGGTGGAGGTGGGTGGCTTTAATGGCCACTTGCCAAGACAATTAAACCTCCTCTATTGCATTTGCAAGAACCAAGAGGATCTATTGATAACTGCGGTCACATAGAAATCATTGTCCATTCGAATACTTAGATTTTGATGATTTAACCATGTTACATTTTTTGGTATTTTTATACTGGCGCACTTCCTGGCCTTGATTTGGTTAAAGACATGTGGTGGATTGAAGATGAAGCTAGCCACCTGTACATTTTGTCATTAAAGTTTTATTCACCCTGGACCGTGCGGCAAGTAGGATATCTACCACTGAAGGCAAAGCTACAGGATACATTTAGCATTTATTACGGCCTTGCCTTGCAAATCTATACCTCTTGCACAGTCGGCCTGCTATGCTTAAAATGTCCTGGCTGGGATTCGAATTGTTGGTTAAAGCGTGAAGCCTACAACTAGGTTGTCAACATCCTGTCTAAAATCTGCGCGTGACTGAAGGGAGGGCAGCATGAATGGCATCAACAGGTGGTCTCAAGCTACCTCCCTCTTCTTGGTTAGGTAAGCACTCTCAACTTCATTGGGTGGATTAAGATCTGATGCTGAGCTTAGCGAGAGTTGGCCACCAGGTGGTGAAGATGGAGGTTTTAGAAGAAGCTAAAGAGCCAGTGTGGAACAACCTATTGTTATGGGCCATCCCTCATGGTAGCTCAAAGCATCACTCAAATTCGGGACAGCCTTGGTGCTGAATATTTTTTCGGCAAGTTGATTAAGGAGCAGAAACAGGAGAGTCGTTGAAGAGAAGTTAAGGGAGGGAGATTTATTACCTCCATTTTCATTGTAAGTGCTGCGATAGTGCTTTCGATACGGGGGGTAGCAAGCAGTGAGAGAGAGAATCCACACCAGAACATGCCAGGCATGGATCGGGTTTCAAAAAATCTTTTGAGCGCTCAAGAAGACAGGTTGTCCATTCATGTTGTTATCTGTTCAGTATCGAATGCATCTTGTAAATTCAAGGTCTGCCTTCAAGATTTCACATCAAAATCGATTAAGGGACAGTGAGAGTGTTCTGAGCAGGTCTAATGGAAGAATTTTACGTTTACAGATCCTTGCTAATGACAGACCTCACTGCCATTTTGCAAGCAGTGTTACTCGTGGAGGAGAGTCTAAAACACTCCTTTTTACAGGAGGTGGATCCTTATTTCATATATCAGAACATTTATGAAGCCCTTCCTTAGTTTGTTAACTTGCAATATTAGATGAAAAATTATAGCGTAGAGGTGGATCAGTTTTCATAGCAGAATGTTTCATGCAGACTCATGCACACAGGTTTGCTTTGCAGGCCTAGAAACACTAAGTTCATACGTAGGTCTTTATTTTAGCTTAGGATTAGGTTTATTTATGTCTTGGCTATAGTTAATAATAATATTCTTGTTAATATATAAAAATATTAAATAGTATATTGTATTAATAAATTTAATAATAGTAAATTCCATTAGTTTTAATATTACTTAAATATGAATAATATTTAAAATATTAGTTTCCTTATTATGCATTAAGGGTATTGGGTATTATAACTTAATAAGTTTAAAGTCTTTGCATTAAAATTCCTTCTACACAATTTAATAAACATTGCATGGGATTTCAAATAGGTTTGATTTCATTTCCTTTTTACAATTTGCAATAAGATTTACAAGAAATTCTTAAATGAAGAAGAACATAATAGAGCTAGGACATAGATTACTTTATTGGCATATTGAAAACTAGTTAAAACTTAAGTCATTTCCATCAACAATACAAGAAGAGAAAATGCACTAATATTCCAACTTTTCAATACATCTTTTAAGCAACAAAATGGAATTTATATATATATATATTTTTTGTAAATTTCCCAACATTCCACAAGAGAGTTCAACAATCTTTCCATTAAGTTTTAAAGCAAGAACTACTAGCATTTCAATAAGATCAACTTATTCATAAGAGGTTCCAAGCCAAGTAAGAAGGAGAATAAATAGATTGTCTTCCTTTCAACTTTTGATTCCATCTACATTACAACCTTACTAATGAAGTTCAAAACAACTTTCCTTCAACATCTTGTTACAACACTTTCTACTTCATGTGGAAACAAATTTACAATAATGGAAGCTAAAATACAAAGCAATATTACATTTTTCCTCCACTCAAGGTGGGTAAAATACATGGTGGTTTCACATTGTCATCAACAAGGTTCCAATGCTCCAAATATCAACAAGGTGGCTCCTCCATAGTTTGCTTGATTCACAACAAAATAAGGGGAGAGGCAACGCTCTCCTCCCAACCAAGATACCCAATGGAGAAGAGAAGCCATCCTCTCCATTGGCCCCCGAGCCCCAACCACATCACAATGGGAGAAAATCCAACTCATGGCAACTACTAGCTTCCACATAACTCAACATAAAATTTCACATTCATTCCATAATCCTTCAAAACAAAATCAACAACACAACAAGAGGGAAAACAATCACAACAACAAGTCACAAGGCTTATCAAGAAAGCCATAAGAGTAAGACATATGGGGAGGCCACTTATGCCTCCCAATGGGAATGGGTGCCACCTAAAAGCCTCCAATGCAAAACACAATACCCCTAACAACTCTTATGCCTCCCTCAAGTACCCCTTATCCCTCCATTCACTCTTATGCCTCCCTCAACTCTTATGGCTCCCTCAAAGTAAAACAAGAAGAAAATGCAAGCATTTCTCTTACAAGGTGGGCACCCAACCCAAACTCCCTCCTCAAGAACATGATCTCTTATGCCTCCCTCAATTAAACTCCCCATAGTCTCCTCCCACTCCCAACTTAGGCATTCTACCCATTCCCAACAAGCATTTCAACAACAAAATTCAACACAACATAAATATACATTCACATAACAAAAAGAAGGAAACATAATGCAACAAAGGTGAAGCTCCTACCTTTCCATGGTAGAGCTTGCTCCAAGTATGAAGTCTCAAATCCCTCCAAAGGTCAAGCAAGCATCCACAAGCTCCAACAAAATTCCCACAAGTATCAACAAGCTCCAAAAATCCACAAACTCTTTCAAAATCCTCTCCTCTCCAAAATACTCAAAAGACTAAAAAAAAGAAACTTCCAACCCCCAAAACAAACAAGAGGATCAAATAAATAGAGAAAAGAGAGGGAGGGATGATGTGGCTCCAAGTAGGATGCCACCTCCTTTTCCCTCCACTCCACATCATTTGGTCAACATCAAATTCCAATGCACCATTAATAAGTGGTTGAAAGAAAGGCAAGCACCTTACACACTCCAACTAAGCCCACTCCCTCAAAGGACAAAATTAAATTTTGAAAGAAAGTGCAATTAATATTTTTACCCTTTTATCCCCCCAAAACACCTAAAAGACCCTAAATTTGGCCTTCCAACCCATAGGTAGGGTTGGCATGGGGTTTTAAGAGGTGTGGGACAAGTTTGACTTGTCCCACAAGCTTTGAAATTTGGCCTCCAAGGCCAAATTCGAGTTTCCCATGTGGGGTAGAGTGTGCTACACTCAAACTCAAACACACATCAATCCACACAAAATCCCAAGTAAATCAAATCCTAATAAATGAACTCTCTTAGGTCACATCTTTTAATTAGTTTAGGACAATTTCAAATTAACTTAATTAACCCACTACAACCCATGGCTAACAAAGGGGTAAACTCCAATCCAAGGAATATGAATAATAACACAAGTAAAATTTCACTTACTAAGAGCAACACATACTAACATAATAAAAGGGAAAAATTAAAACAAAACAACACATGATCCCTAGGTCACAATTTTCCCTTTACCAGATAATTCTAACACACACACAATTACTTGTTGCCATGGTGACCTTAGCTGGATTCTTCTCAAATTCTGATGTGGTTGGTCTCCACTCCCCAATATTGTTGTGAATATAATATACCTGCAGAACAGAAAATACCTCCTTCGGCCTGTTGGCCGCATTAAAACATTCATGCCAAATATACAATATAATCTAAAATAAACGACACATGATTTACTATCATCTATGCAAGTACGATATCACTAACACTTCCTAGCACATTTCTATTCCACATATCATTTATATCAAAACGATCATCACATTAGTCCAATTATCAAGTTCTACTCAATATGATTAAACATATCACATGTCATAATTAAAGATAAATAACCCTGTCAAAAGTATACAAATATCGTCATCAAATGTCCACCAGTAAACCATATGCATCATATAAAGATCAAATCAATAACAGTCCAATGTCTATGATATCTACTAGCATGCTAAATCAAGAAGCCATAATAAATCCATAGTGAAGTAATCAGTCTCGAAAGCAACAAAACAAAATGGTGTCGAAGGGAAGTGGGCACTACAATTATTGTTGTATCATTTATTTTTATCATGACATCCACAATATTCAAATATTCAACTATTTTTAAAGAATGAAGATTCCTAAGCTTGAATCAAATAAGAAACTATTGTAACAATTATTATGGTTGTTGGATTTGTGTATTTATAAATACCAAACCTGGGAAGTAATATGTGTAAGATAGAGAAGAGTCTTTTATTTGCATAATGTTGTATATGGAATACTAACGTACTATCGAACAAAGTCTTATTTTAGCCTTTCTGTATTTGTAATATGGGTTCAATTTAAGGCAATAAGAAATACTTTAACATTGATGTGATTTTTGTACTCAGAAGGGTTTTTATAGGATAAACATTTGTCTATCTCTCGTGTGATGCTTTCTTAGTGCAATTAGATTTATAGTTTCAGTATCATTCTCCAACTCGTTGATGATAATACTATAAATGCCTTGTAGGTTTATGGATTTTGATTTTTCCTAACATCTGGTAGTAGAGCCTGGTTTAGATCAACATAGGTTCTTTTTGTAGATCTATACTAGGTTTGTAAGGTGTGAGTGAGTCTATGCACAATTAGAAATCTTGCGTAGTGAGTGAGTCTTTGCACTATTGGAAATCTTGCATAATGTCTAGAAGAATGAGAATACGAAGATTGTATAATTTCAATTATGTAATTCAGGATGATGATTTCAAAAATTTACAACTATTATGCAATTAAATATACATAAACAAGTCTCAATATAAACCACGCTAACATGTATATGACTTAATGATAAATAAACATTCTTGTAATAAAAGTAATTACAAGCATTGAGAGTAACTTTAAAACATTGAAAGAAAATTTAATATTTATTATGTTGAATCATTTAAGTCACTGAAAATAATAAAAAACAAGTACTTGCATTACATTAAATTTTTTGATGACTTATATTATACTTAGTATATTGGTTTCAAAATAATTATTCCCATTAAGAAACATGATAATAATAAAGGGATAACATCATGATTCTAAAACATCGATCTTACAATTCTATTAATAGTCAGTCATTGACTTTGGGTGTACAGAACTTCATTCTTACGTCTATTAGTTTGCATTTTGTCTATATACAGTACTGGCATGCATTTCGAACGTTTGGACTTTTTTTTTGAATAAGCTGCCAAAAATAATACGAATTAAAAATACAAAGGTGTAGAAGAGGAGAGAATACTGCGGGGAGACCCTGAGTAGTAGTCAGTCAAAAATGCATATAATAGAAAATTTACAGGTGGAAACCAGGTCAATAGGGTTACAATGCAATGTGAACGCCGAACGATATATGTTATTTGATTTAGAAGGTTAGTCATTACTTTTATAGTTGATGTTGATAAGGGGTGTCAATTAGAGGACCGTTTCTTAGTGCAAAGCAAGGCCATCTGGAAGATTTTTCCTACTATCCCAAGATCCCTGCAGGTTGCTGCAATTTCTGTCTTGCAATAAATTGGCCAAATGGGTATAAGATTTTGATGAATAAAAGCATGAAAAATGGCTAAATATAGTTTGTAAATGGAGATAAAAACAATCAAAGGAGGTGGTGAGAGAGGAGAAAAAGATGACAAGAAAGGTACTTGAATTTGAAAGTGAAATGAAATTGAAGGGATTTGGAGGCGGTGGATGGATTGTTGTTGCTTATGTCTTTGATTGGACAGTGGACACCTACTAAACAATGGCTCTTGTTAGAATTTGTATGGGAGTAAAGCAATGCGTGAGTGTAATTACCAGTCAACCTCTTTGATAGAGTTGCAATGTGTGTTTATAATTAGTTTTCTAAAAACAAGCATGTAAACATAAATTGAAGTTCTACCCTCTATCTCTATCCACTTTTCATAACGTTATCTTCTTAAAGCAGGCAAATCCTAAACTTAACAGATTATCTTCTTCATGTTTTTTGTACCGCTGGCATTAATAGAACTCAAACTAGACAAATCAAGGAGTGTGGTCAATTCCACTAGATTTCCAAGGGATATTGTTGTTTTTCTTAATCACTTTGAGAAGACAATACAAGCAATTAGGTGATTTTCAGAGCATGATAGATAAATCAAAACATTAACAACACATTGAAGACACTTAAACTATTCCTCCCTCTGCAAGCGAGGTGTAGCTAGTGTCAAGCCCATTGTAGGGAGGGGAATTGTGTTTCTAGTCTGCATCATATTAAACTAGAGAGGGCGAAGAAGTATATTATACCAACAAGATGTTCTTAGGTATGACAGGAAACTTAAAAAGCCTTGTTGCTGATCAGTCTAACGTCCAACTTGGGACGATTCAAAATGGCCTCATTGGGTAACGAGCCCCTCAGCACATAACGAATCATGTCATTAACTAATGCACATGCCCCCACATGTCACTTCGGAAAAAGGATTGGAGCCAACTATAAATATAGATGAAACAATCAAAAGAAAATAACATGAAAGAACTCTACAATAATCTCTTAAAAAATAACATGAAAGAACTCTACAATAATCTCTTAAAAAATAACATGAAAGAACTCTACAATAATCTCTGCTACTCAATCACAGGTCACAGTATCAGTTTTCATTCCTTAAGCGAGCTTTTGATATGTCTCAGCCTATATAACATTTGATGTCTTACCTTGGTGAGCTCTTGATCTGTCTTACCTCGATTGCTTTAGCCGATCCCATTTCTATGTGCTATTGATGAGTCCCCTTTTTGTAACTCGAATCTTCTGCCCAAATCCAATATACATCCTCCTGCAATACCCAAAATAAAAAACCCTAATTACCAAAATCCCTAAATACCAAAAGCCCGAAATCTTTGCTTGTAATTCAAATCTTCTGGTAGTGGTAGCTTATATATGACACAGTGATTCAAGGCTCAGCTCCCTTGCAGATCTATGGTTAGCACAAGTCCAGATTGGCATAGGTGAAACACTTCCCTGTGAGCTTTTGCATATCTCTAAACTGTGATGAACTTTTGTCAACGTGTATCTATAACCGAACTCCCATTCAGAATTTTGACATTCCATGCTCTTAGCTACTTCAACATCTTCATCTCGCACCTAAACATGGCAGAAAATGACTCAGCCCAACATGCAACCAGACATTCTCATGCTCTACGCAACTCATAGTGACAAATAAATAATTTTAAGATTCAAGCATTTCAAGAAGCTAGAAAATTTTCAATTTAAGGTTTATTTGTTTTAGATTGCTTAAACATAAAGATTACTCATTTTTCAAGCGTAGATTGATGAATTAGCAGTAAGGAAATCTTACCGAGATCAGAAGTTGTGAATGAATTAGCTTTAAAATCTATGTCGGCGTAATAATTTTAATATTTTTGCTTTGACAATGCTAGAAATGTCCTTCCATTTTGTGAATTATTTACTTTTTTGCTATAGTTGATTTCCTTTTCCCCCAAAATGCACCAATTTTGAACGACTGGAGCTTTCATCGCCTCTTTTAATCCCTAAATGAGGCTTCAAAAGCACATCTTCAGGAGAAATATTGAAGTATCTGGCACTGCTTTGTCTTAAAGAGTTAGAAATTTTCAAATCATCATCCCTTTCCTCAGTTTTGAAGGCAACTTTAGCTGAAGCCTCATATGATGATGCTAAATCTTCTTCCTCAAATGAAAAATAACAGTGCTTTTGTGCTCCTGATAATCTAGCTAGGATTTGTGAATTGCTTCCGGTAGATTTTTTTTTACCTTGCTCAGTCCAGTCTGCGTTCGAGTACCGGGAAGACATATTTCTTTGAAATTCCCTCATAATTTCACTATTTTAATACTCTTCATAGCTGGCAAGAAATATTACAGAGTTTACTTGCTCAAATGAGGCATTAGACACGAAGCTTTTCACTGATGAGTTAGAGTTTATTGAAGAATTCAAATCAACAACAACCTCCAGAATCGAGCGAGCGTTCAACACAGAGGCTGGAAGTGGAAATCCTTTCAACTCTATTTCCCTTAAGGCTTCAAATAACGCTTGGCCGTCTAGCATGAATTGATCCCGCGACCTCCTGACAGACCTTGAGCGCAAATTTTAGGCTAAAACCTCATTAACATTAACCACACCATTGGTTTGATCATCTACAAAAAACATCAAGCACGTACACTTCGGCATTCCTTTTCTGGTTGCTGGATTTTGTAGTTGGAGATTCTTCATCATAAGATTTGGCCTGCTATGATTCCTTTAATCTCGGTGTAGCTCTACAAGAAACCAACTGATCACGTATAGAGTTTGAATTTCCATTAATCTCCTTTAAAGCTCCTCTTTTTTCTTTCTTAACTGGATCATATTCATCCATAACCTGCAGATGAGGAAACAATAAGCTTTCCTTTCTATTAAAAAACCCATCAAGCATTCATTTTTAATGCATAAATGATGAAAAATTCTGTAAAAATCAAAGGAATTCTCCCTTCTTGACCAATTTGTTTCCATTTAAAATTTGCAAATGACAAAGTATTAGGCCCATTTTCCCCATAAAAAATATTTTCCCCTTTGTTCTTTCTTAACAAGCTCATTTTCGTTTAAAATATGAAAATGAAGAAAAATGAAGCTTTCCTTTCTATATCCCCTAATATGAAATTTACAAGATACGATTATTTCTCAAAAACTTTAAATACAAAATATTTCTAAATGTGAGGATTCCTCAATAGTCCCAGTTTCATGCAAAATATGTAACAAAAAACAAAAAGCTTCCCTTTCTCCATTTTGTCCCTAACAATGATCAAACTTTAACTACCTTTCTAAAACATGAAAGAATCTTTTCAAGTAAAAGATATTTTTTTCTTAATTGGCTCGTTTTCATTCAGAAGTTGCAAATTAAGTAATAATAGACTTTCACCTATATTATGTCCTTGAAAAATATCAAGCTTGCATTTTCCTTGCACAAGCATAAATATTTTTCATTCTTACCTAAGCTTATTTTCATTCAATGACTGCAAATAAAGAAATTAAAATATTTCTTTTAAAAAAAACACCTGGACATCATTAAAAACATGGAGACATTTTCAAAAGATCAAAAAAATTCTAGTTTATTTTCATTGGAAGAATGTGATTGAAGAAAATAATAAACCTTCTTTCTCCAAACCCTACAAAAAAAAACACTTTCATTTTGCCTTCCCAAAAAAATAGAAGCACAATGTCTAGTTTCAAAATCTTACCTCAAAATCTGCAGATGCAAAAATAGTAGGGGAATTCATTTACACTTTCTCATCTTTCATTCAAAAACTAATTGCATTTTCATTCAAAAGTTGCAATGAACAAAATAATAAATTTCCTTCTTGATTTCCAACCCTTCATATATTACAAAAGTTTTAGGGTTTATCTATATTTGTATTATAAAAAAATGAAGCATTCTAAATCTAAAGAAACAACAGGATGATGATTCTAGGGATCATTTACACCTGTGTAGCAGTAAAAGAAGATATGATTTTCTCGGGGGATTTCGCCTGAAAGGCCTCTGCTCAAATTTACTTGAAAAGCTTCGAGTGACTGAAGAAGTCTAAACCACCATTGACCCTAGGCACCAGGATCAAGATTGTGACATCGTGACACAGAATTTCTGACCGCACCCCTGAATTAGAACCTCATTTGGATATCCCCTCCGCTCACCAGCGGACGACCCGGTTGATGTTGCCATCAAAGGAATTCAGGTAAAACAAGTATTGACCCATAAAAATTAAACGTTTTAAAAAAAAGGTCTGAAAGGGATTGAGGGGGGAAGAAATGTGGGGATGGATGAGGGGGGAGGAAAGCGATTGAAGATCTAGAACACAATCTATGAAGAAAATAAATTGGAATGTAATGAGAATAGAGTATGAGTAAAATAAATTGATAAAAAAAAAAGCACAAGATGTATTTGATAGATTGATTCACATAAAAGCTCACTGGCCATCTTAAAGATTCAGGGATGAAAAGGAACACAAGTGCCAAATGCATACACGGGATTACTCATGCACATCCAAGCAACAACAGAGATGATAAACTTTCAGATTCCTCTAAAGACTGAAAAATGAGAATACACTGAAGTCACTTTCATCCCAAAGCCACATACCACAAGTTGTCAAAGACATCTAGGTGAGGAATAGGCTTAACAGAATGTCAGCATAATATCCATCATGAAAGAGAAATTCAACATAAATGGAAAATTGGCTAGTAAGTACCGAGTTAAAAAATTTAGTTGTCATTATGCTCATAAAGCCCATGACCTAAAAACTGAGGGTTCAAACCCTAGCCCCACCTATATATAAGATGTAACACACATAATTGGCTTAAAGAATACTAATTGTTGTCCCTCAAAATTTGCACGTTATTCTTGATAGAGTTGACCAAAAAATCATCTTGGTTGATAATGCTCATGATTCGCTACATATGGCTAATTCCTCTTTAGTCTTGTAAGTGCCACAAGTACTGGCACTTGCTTAAGAACTGCACCAATAATGTAAAGTATCCAGAGACCTCCAAAGTGATAAAACCAATCTCTCAAAGCAATGCTCAAGACATTGAATTTTTTTTAACCAGATAAGCTTAAAACAATTATCCCACAAAGTAACTCTCCTCTTGTTGTGACATGTCCATATACAGAAAATAAGTTTGTTTCAATGTGTTAAAGAAAAACAAGTACAATCCTCTCCATGGAAAAATGAGGTGACTCTACCCCCTGCATTTTGCAAACACAACTCTCTCTTTAATACACTAACACTTTTTTCTTTAACATCTTCTCACAAGAATAGGGAGAGGGCTAACACAAGGTAAACAAATAGCTGACAATATTGGTGTGGAGATAGTTTATCTCGAAAGTAAAGCAATACTTTCTTCTTTCTGGCAAGTAATTTTTAAGACTTAAGGAATTTGAGCATATTTGTCCTAATAATTTCTTGCCCAACAAAGGTGGGCAAAAAAATTGTGGTAGTCCCCATACAATAAGAAAATTTTCAAGGAACAGAAGAATTGTCCCATGGGATGTGTAGATAAAGGCCACATGCAATTGCCAGCTTCTATTTTTAGTTTGCAAAGAACTCAATCCTTCCACTTCTTGACAGAATTCATTACAAAACTTGTGTCAAACATACATTTTTTGGGCCTAACCAATTGCTCCTATGTTTCCTATGTTTCCTGTGACTGCAAGTTGACTCCTGCAACAAAAGAATAAACAATTTTGTCTACCTCAATCCAATTACATCCAGGTAATTTTTTTACTTGTCTACCATTCATCATTTTTCGAACCTTCTAAATGCCATCCCACCTGCCTGTTGTTGCATAGATGTTTTCCAACTGCAAAAAAGGTGAGGTATTATCGGGGTCCAACTCAAAAAGGTGTTCTACCACACGCTCTCCAAGTTCTACAGGCACCAAGCAAGCATCTCCATACATTATTGATATCAAGATTTACCGTCATTTCGTTGATAAAATATATTTCCTCTCCCGATCGCCTAACATGACCAAGAATATCAAGCATGCAACCATAGTGCTCTATTGTAGGTATGATATGGTAACATGCACTCATACTATTAAAATATCGCTACCTTTCATTCACTAAGCCAGCATGGCAACATGCAAATAAGACTCTAACTAAGGTAATATGATTTGGTTTTGTACCGGAGCATTACATTTGTTCGAAGAGCTTGAGGGCCTCCTGAGCAGAGCCATGCATGACATATGATTCAATCATTGGAGTTCAGGAGACCACGTCTCTTTGATACATTTTTTCAAACACAATGAATGCATTTTCTATGCTACCACATTTTGTGTACATGTGTACAAGGGTAATTGTGTCTAGTATACCGCTAGTTACTGCTAGTTTAGTATACCGCTAGTTTACTGTACCGCTAGTTTAAGTGTGTTTAGTATACCCCTTTTTTTGATGTGGTTCAAAGAAGAAGAAGCAATGCTTGCACGTGTGAAGGTTGGACCGATTTCAGTCTTTGACAGGCGTGCCGAATCCACTCAATCACCACCCGCGGACGTGCTTCTAAATTGCAATGTTATGCATCCACAGTTGGAATCCGACTGCATTATTTTTGAAGCTACACACAAACATAACTGTCATTTTCTTTGCAGAAAATGAGGTACCTTGCCAAGCCACGCCGCCACGAAGATTCTCATGCCAAATCAAAACTGCATCATGGCTCCAAGATTTTCATGGAGATGGAATTTTCTTGGGTTCAAGTTAAAGACCCACTTTGTCTTTACGTGTTTATAGCTAAAAAAATTTCCAAACGCGCCGCCAAATAAGTGATGGATTGAGTACATTCTTCCAGTTTTTTTTTGTTTCAGATTGGCTGGTCTAAAAGTCCTTAGGTAAGTATTGCCAGAGGAGAAGCATTTTAGAAATATTTTTAGCGGCGAAATGTACCGGATAAACCTGAAACACATCACTTTCCTCGTACTTTTCTTCATTTGGTCGGCCTTGTCTTATGATTAGTCACTAAGTGGACACATTGCGTGATGAAGACTAATCGCTGGAGCTGTACAGAGCCCATTTCCCTGCCGCCAATACCAACTTCGTGGATTTTTATATGGAAGTGGTTTTGATTTACTGCCATTAGCTTCATTTGTGCTTATGATCGGCACCCAGTTCCTGTTTTGTGCAGAGATTCGACGAAAATGGAGGATGGATTCGTGGGCAATCACGGTCCAAAAAAAACCCAAAAAAACACCCCAAAAAAAATGTTAAAATAGCTCGGAAAAGTGAAAACGTCCAAACGGCCGTCAAACCGTCAATTTTAAGACAGTCGCAGAAACGTCCGGAGGTCCTTTACCATAGGGGGAACGCCTTCGGCGTAATTATATTATTATCATAAAAAGTAACAATACATCATATTGTTATATTTTCTGTTAAAATTTATGATAATATTGAGAGAAATAACTTTTTAATAAAACAACCCATATTATATATACTTAGGTGATATATAAACTCATCACTCTTAATAAAATTTTAGCCATATATTCTAGAAAAGAACTTCACTTTCTAATTATATTCCCTTCCTCCCGCCTAAAACATTATAAATAATTTAGCACTCTTCAATTTCAATATTGAATTAAATTGCTATTGTAAACTTTGAATAAAATATTACACATGTAAATTTTCTTTTTCAACAACTAATGCGAATTGTTTCTTTTACACAATTGTTAAATTCATTATTTATAATTGTAATATTAAATATATAATAATTATAATGACACTTACTTTCCTCGAAAAATTGACATGTTATCATAGTAAACTAATCCATGATTCATTTTATGTTAATAATATAATATTTTTACATATTAAAATGTATGAGTTCATATCTCTTAATAAAGTAGAATCATCAACTAAAAGTGCCTACAAATATCAATACATGTATTCATCTTTATAAGTTTATTGACTTGGTTATTTATTATAAGAACTTTTATATAATGACATGTCATTAGACCTATAAACACACACACACACACACACACACACACACACACACACACACACACACACACACACACCACACACACACACACACACACACACACACACACACACACACACACACACACACACATCTACATATATTTATAGGCCAGCTCGTCTTGCACACTTATTTGATAAAAGGAATTCTATGTAGGGAGAGCCCATTATATCTATAAATATGAGTTCTTATTAACTATTTGCAAGCACATTCATGAATTGATTCTAGTTAATATCATTATTATCCATTTCAAATACTTAGTCGAGAGGCATAACTTATAATGGTAACCAAAGGTGGTGGTGGATAGCAATGTTGCTAAGATGTTAACAAAATTATAATTGACTTTAAATTTTACATAGATTGATTGTTATAGGGCAGTTTCAAACCTTAAATTTCAAATCTATTTAATTGTCTTAGGGAAAATTCTCCTTATTTACAGAAACAAATTAAAATTTTGTAATATATTTATAAGTATATGGTGATGTTTGAACGCCCTTTCTTTAACAATCTTCACTAAACTCATAAAAGGTGATACAACTAAATTCAAACTATTTACTATTAAAAAAAATCATTAGAAGATAACGAGATTTTGATCAATATATAACAAATCCAAAAAAATGCTTCTAAATTAATCTCATTTGACTTTTTTTTTTCAAATAATTATACTTAAACATATATATACAAGTGATATATTAAAGAAACTAAATATAAGTATGTTGGAGATGTTTTATTGTGGGGTTTATTTGATGTCAAAACTTTCTGGCAAGATTATTTTCAGAATTGTTTTTATTTTCCATAAAAAAGGAATGGCCTCAACATCACATCCCACATCTTCACCACTACTCATCTATTATCATCATATTGTGATGAATGATGACATCGCACTTTCACAGTATGCCAACATCCTCTAAGGTGGTGATGAGGTAGTCCATGAGCTCCACATATCGTGTCACCATTTTTTGTTATTTGACGTAATTGAACTCTAAGCCAAGTAATAACCTTAGTAAAAATTTCGTATAAGTGTTTGAGATTATTATTTCTACTATTGAATTAAAAATTCAAATTCAAATCCTCACCCACCCTTCGTGGTCCCCACTCACCTAAAATCCTCCACTTATGAATTAAAAATATAATTCAAATCCTCACCCATTCTTCAAACCACTCACCTAATCTTGCCCACATTTTCAAACCACTCACTTAATCTTGCCCACATTTTCAAACCATGATTACTTAAATTAATCTAAGTTAATCACTCCCCCAGGCTATAAATACAACCTTACCCCTCCCCTCTAAACACACGGAGAATAAGCTTTCATGCCATATCTAAGTTCTTGCATCCTTTGAGCAAAGAACATCCTTTTGCCTCGTCCTAATGCCCAAATAGCCTCATAATCCTTTTTCCCATCTAGTGCAAAGTAAGAGGATCGTTGTTGCAGGAAGGTCTTGCTCCGTCTTGAAGAAAAGCACCTACATATCACAAAATCAGGGCTCAATCCAAGTTTCCTAGCCCATTCTGAGGTTTGCTACGGAACGCGAAGGAGGAGGTATGATTATTGGTATTTTACTTCCTTGTTAGTAGTGTATTTTTCCTAGCTTACATTCTGGCACGCCCGGTTACTTTCGATCTGTTACCATTAATTTCCCAATTAGTGGTTTTATCTGTTCTTTGTTTATTATTGTTCATTATTATTTCCTTTTCTGTTCCTTATGGTCTTCTTTGGTTAACCTTCACGCTTTGGGTAGTGTTTTTGTTGTGTGGTGTCTTGTGGTGTATCTGCAGGTTATAGCAACAATGAAACTATGAAGCTCATCCTGTCTTTGATCTCCTCGGTGCTTGGTGTTTAGTTCCCAGTTTTGATTTTTCTATTTACTCGTAATCTATAGAAACACATGAACTAGTCATTAGTTTATCATCTTACTGTCATGGGACAACCAATCCGGAAAATGCATTTATTTATTTACTTTTGCTAAAATAACTGCTTTGTAGGAAGTTAATCATTTTTTTTCTTTTATTTTAGTCAATCATTTTGTGATCTAACTCTTTCTTTCTGTTTATTGTTCTTTTTTAACCTTGCTGTCAAAATTTTAGCTTCTCAGGTGAAGTACAGAAGTCAGAAAATAAAAAAAACCAGCTCCCGGGACGTTTTTCTCACGTTCAAAATTTTCATTCAGAGTGCTACCGTAGCCCATCTTCCGGAAGCCATAACTTTTGCTCCCGAACTCGGAATGACTTCATTTTTTTTTAACGGAAAGGTATTGAAAAGATCTATGCAATGAAAAAATAATTTTTAGATTTAGACTTACAGAAAAATTTTGGTTTCATTTCTTCTAACACCTGTCTTTTTAACAAAAAACAACAAAATTATAGTTTTTTTTTTTAAATTATTATTTTTATTTTATTTCACGTAACAACCTCACACGTATGCTCTTTCCTCGCACTTCAAAAGTGATCTTGGAAATCAGAAACGTGAGGCCACTCGGGCTCTGCACAACAATTTTTTTTAATTTTTAATTTTTTGCCTTACATTTCAATTTTCCACGACAACACTTCTAGGTAACGTTTTCACACTCTTCTTTCATCGTTTTTCTTTTTTGTGAAAATAATCATTATCGCTATTTCGCAATCATGATTAATTGCAATAATTATTAACATTTAAAAAAATAAAAAAAAACTATTCCAATTGTATCCGCGTATGCTCTTTTCTTGCGCCTTCGAGCGATCTGGAAAATCAGAAACGGTCACAATTTTTTAGTTTCTTGTTCTAACATTGCAGGATCCTCTAGCTTTGTTTTCCAACTGTCATTTTAATAATTATTTTCCTTTGTCATATTCTTAATATTTGTTTGGTCGTTGGTTGTGTATGCTCTTTTCCTGCGCCTTTGAGCGATCTGGCAAATCAAAAACAACCACGATCACTTTTCTAACATTTCATTTGCAGGATAACTACTAATTTGTTTTCTGTAGAACCGCGTTGCTGGAATATTGTCAAAAACAAAAACAAAACAAAAACAACAAAAATCCCGCAAAAATACCACCATTCAAAGACAATTGCTGAAACCAAAAAAAAAAGTACGCTCAGGTACGTAATTATTTTCTGCTAGTGATTTATTTCAAGTTGGAAAGAACCCTGCGTTTAATCACTTTATCATATTGTTTTTACACGTAGACGAGGTGGATTTCATCACCACCAAAGCTACACCGGTGACGTGGACTTGACTACCACGCACCAACAACATTTGCATCTGCATTGCACTTTGAGACCTAGTCTCATCACAGCGTTCGGTATTTACCTCGCCGCTGCTCTTCACTTACAGGTAATGTTGTCGTGCAGCGCATGCGAGTCACGCCTAAATAGCTGTAACAACGAAGCCTGGGCATCGTCCCTGTAAATCTTCGGGGAGTTATAAGGACACCATACACATTCATCCCTCCATCACCTTCCACCTTTTCACAAAACCTGTTCTGGACGTGGTGATTCACTCCGAAACAGGCAAGTAAGAATTGGTGAGTCTCCTCCAGTGCTCTAAGGGTTCCCCGTACCAATTTTGTCCCCGTACAGAATTAGGTATATCAGGACTAGGGTATATCGGAGGACGCATCTTCTTGGAGTAATAAGAGCCTGCATCCACCATTTCACAGCATACTTGTATGATTGCATGAAACAATGATCATTCCTGAAGAAGTTACCTCATAAGCCAAAACAATTGAATCCACATGATTGCTTGCTGTTTGAAAACAAAATAGTTTAGCATTGTTTTATCATAAAACTTGGCTGATATCAATGTGTTCATTGTAAAATTCAAACCCTAGTTGTGTTCCACAAAAAAATCAGTTCTCGACCAATTCAATACCAAGCGAAAACATCCAAACAATCCAACAACACAGACCAAAACATCACACCAATTTCATTAGCCTACTTCAGCCAACAATAATCTCCACATAGCTTGTTTTCAGCTATATCCAATAGATATTGAGTGACTTGCATTCACTCCTTATCTCATCAATTGTCAAAACATCCTTTATAGCTTGTTTCAAGCTATATCAAAATAATATTGGGTGACTTGTTTGAGTTCACTCATTATTTCATCCACCATGTCAAGTTTATCAAAATCCCATCCAACACAAATCCTTTCATAACTCATTTTGAGTTCACAACTGTGTTGAGTCACTTGTTTGAGTTACTCTTCCTATCAAAAATTAGAGCTTGTTTAAGTCAAACCAATCAACATATTCATCATAGCTTGTTTGAGCTATATCTCACTTGTATTGAGTACCTTGTTTGAGTGTACTCCTTACAGTCTGCTAAGCTTGTTTAATCCAAACCAATTTTCATTATAGCTTGTTTGAGCTATCCCATATTTATCCCGAGTAGCTTTTTTAAGCTTTCTCCTTATAGCCTTACTTGTTAAAACTCGATTGAGCCAAAACAAAGATCACAATCAATAGGTTGATTTCTTCATCGCACCTTTCTTCATTCTCCCTCTCTTTCAAACATGATGAATTCACGAAAAACATCACACAATGAGCTATTAGAACAAATTAATAAGATGACAACACAACTCTCTCATATGGCTACCCAAATCAGTGAGCGATCACCCAAAAAGCCGATCATACAACCTCACGAAGAAATCAGTTCACGTAAAGTCCAACGTCAGTTTACCCCCCTTGGAGAAAGTCTCTCTAGTGTTTTTCATCAACTAAAAGAGGCTAAACTGATAAGATATCCAATTACAAAACCCTTTGTCAAAGGGGAAGCTAAGCCATGTTGGTACAAACCTAACACATACTGTGACTTTCATCGCATTGATGGTCATCACACAGATAAATGTGTGTGATTTAAGAATTACGTCCAAGACTTAATTGACGACGATGTCATCTCTGTAGAACTTGATGACAATGCTCTTGCAACCAACGACACATCCAATACCACAACTTTCCATGAAGAGCTGACTACTGTCGAAACTCCTATATATACTGAAATTCCACGAGATCATGATGACAACAGTCAAGACTCTCTAATTCCAAACCAATCCATATCTTCTTCAAATTTCCTTCCATTAGTTCAAACATACATTGAACCTGTTTTGGACAACAACATTCTTCCAACATCTACTGAGCACTTGAACTTATTTCGAGACTCTCTTTCAACCCAAACATACATTGAACCTGTTTTGGACAACAACATTCTTCCAACATCTACTGAGCACTTGAACTTATTTCAAGACTCTCTTTCAACCCAAACATACATTGAACCTGTTTTGGACAACAACATTCTTCCAACATCTACTGAGCACTTGAACTTATTTCAACACTCTTTCAACCCAAACATACATTGAACCTGTTTTGGACAACAACATTCTTCCAACATCTATGAGCACTACTCAAGCACTTGAACTTATTTCAAGACTCTCTTTCAGCCCAAACATATATTGAACCTGTTTTGGGTGACAACATTCTTCCAACATCTAACGAGACCTTGATCTCATTTCAAGACTCCCTTTCAAACCTTGATATTACTGTAGACACTACAGACGAGGTTCCATCAACAGGTACCATTAAGTTTGATTCTATTCTTCCAATATTGGCTCTTATGCCTAACATCTCTAGCCTTGTTGTCGAAACACAACCACATCAAGTTTGGACACTTGCGACAATGCAACCTGTCATGTCCATCATGCTTTCAACTATCGATCTTGCAGGCATCTCATCACTAATTATTCTCACCTGTCAAGACTTCTACGTGCATACATTCTACGAGGTACTTATACCCAGGAATATCTTTACACAACCTTTTCCATCTTTAATTGTGAATCTATCCTCAAAACAATCAATTAATGGACAAATAGAAGCAAAAAACCAAATAACACAAACCATCATTGTCAACACACATGGAAGCTATTGGCTTAACCAAATCTATCCCACTCTTTGGGCTTACCGCACATCTTATCACACACCTACTGGAGCCACTCCCTTCTCCTTTGTTTATGGTTGGGAAGCTATTTTACATGTCAAGGTTGAATTTCCATCCTTCAGAATATCCCTCAAAGATGTAATCAATAAAGATTATTATCAACACTCACGCCTTAATGAACTCGAGCTTCTTGATGAAAAACAACTTAATGCCCTAGATCATCTTCAAGTATATCAAAATCGGCTATGGCATAGCTACCATAAAAAATTCAAACCTAGAAAATTTAAGGTCAATGATTTCATTCTCAAAGAAAATCGAAAGAACACACCCAAAGAACGAGACAAACAAGAAAAATTTGAGCCCAACGAAATCATAGATAATTTTGGGTTTGGAGCTTATAAATTGGCCATTGACACAGGCCAAGTCCTTGAAAACCCATGAATGCATTCCATTCAAAGAAATTTTATTCTTGAAAGCACTCTCTATTCCGGGAAACAACAACGTGTACATTGTTCCTTCTGTCTTGCTTATCTCGAATAATTTAAATTTATTCATTTCCATTGGCAGATATTTTCTTTATCAAAATCACATCTTCATATTTATCATCATGAGACAAGTGCTAATATAAATCCTATTAAGTTTGTGAGCGTCATACTTCTTCCATTTTCAGTCGCTTTCCTCTATGGTCATACCTAGAAGCTTACTGATGGTAATATATTCCCTTCAAATACATTCTCTCTTTCATAACAAAGCTCTAAACTTCGTTACCCAGTTCGTTTGGTCGTCCATCTCAGTCTTCGGTGTTGAACCCTCGCGTCCTACTAGTCGTGTGGGGCTGAGATTGGGGGCAGACGTTTCTTCCCAAATACAAAGCACTATTGTAAAAAAATCCATCAATTCAATAACTTATGAATAATTCATTGTCACATCTTTCGTCCTTCATAGTCTTTGGTGTTGAGCCCACACTTCTTACTGGTAGTGTGAGACTGGGAATGGAGGAAGGTGCCCTTACTCGTCTACGTCTTGTCTTCGGTGATAAACCCTTGCCTCTTACAAGTGGCATGGGGCAAAGCGTAGAGGGTCATTCTCATACAAGCATAAAAACATTGCAAAATATTAAAAAAAAAAAAAAACAAAACAAAAAAAAAAAAAAGACAAAAATTCACTCGCCTATATTTTGCCTTCGGTGATGAGCCCTTGCTTCTCACTAGTAGCATGGGGCAAGGCATAGGGAGTCATTTCAAAAATACAAAATCTTACAGTGCTTACAAATTATAGAATCCCCAAACACGTAATTTAGATGCCTAAGTGAAGAGAGAACTATCCCTTAACCTCATATCTTACCAATCAGCAGGCCACATAACTGTCTAAGTCTAGCATGTGACTCATAAAGTGAAAGCCATTTTTGAAACTGGTTCAGTACCGTTATGAAGAATGGAGTCACAATTTCCCAAAGGGATTGTTGTTAGCATTTGTCTCTATATTCATTATCTACCTCCTGCGTCCTTCTTGATTCTCGGTGATGAGCCCACACATCTTACTAGTTGTGTGGAGTCAAGAATGGAGCTGGAATTCTTTTCATCATATCATCACCACCATATCCTGCCAATGGAAAGAGAATTTGTGTTATTCTGAGCATAAGTTACAACACGGAACATGGTACATATGGATAATATCCATGTTTATCGCCTCTCAAAAATAAGTCTGCACTCTGGTCCATAAATTGCCAATCACAATGTAAAAATCTAAAAACATTTGAAAATCGTCAAAAATCTAAAAACAATGTAAAAATCTAAAAATCCAAAAACATTTGAAAATCGTCAAAAATCAAAAACAATGTAAAAATCTAAAAATCCAAAAACATTTGAAAATCGTCAAAAATCTAAAAACATGTAAAAATCCAAAAATTGAAAATCCAAAAATCCAAAAACATTAGAAAAATCGTCAAAAATCCAAAAACATTAGAAAGAATCGTCAAAAAAAAAAACTCGTCAAAAATCAAAAGAACTCGTCAAAAATCCAAAAACATTATTACAAAAATCGTCAAAAATCCAAAAACATTACAAAAATCGTCAAAAATCTAAAAACATTTGAAAATCGTCAAAAAAGTCAAAAACATTTGAAAATCGTCAAAAATCCAAAAAACATTAGAAAATATATATATATATATATATATATATATAATATAAAAAACAAAAATAAAAATATTGTAAATCCACAAAAACAAAAAAAAATAAAATAACCAACACAATTTAACCTTTGAACTATTATCCCCAACGAATGATCCAATCACCTTATGACTACCAAATTCAAACCACTTCTCCTCGCGTGAATCCTCGCTTGGGGCAAATCCGGCTCTCATTGTTTCCTTGTTTGAGGACAATGACCCAATACTTTACTATGTCCTCGTACCCCTGCTTGGGGGCACATCCAATCAATCCTCACTGTGGAACACGTTAGGGACATGTTTATTGGTTCTTGTGTTGCATTATTAGTTGTAAATTATTAATTACTTTCTTGCATCTTGATATATTACAGGGGGCATCTTGATTTTATGTATCCTGGTGTTCTCTCTAATATTCTTATGTTATCTGATTGCATGTCGTACTGGGGCATCATACTTTCTTGATGGCCTCTGTCTATGCTCTCTTCCATTTGCATATCGTACTGGGGCATCAAACCTTTTTGATGGCCCCTGTCTATGCTATCACGCATATTACAGTCTAGTCATCCTGATCTTTTATATCACGATGCATCCTGTTATGTGCTATATTAAAATTAAGATGCTTTTCGTCACGTGAGTATCTTCCTGCATGATCAACATCTTACTTTGCACCCCATCCATTCACCCATACTAATGCATTCTCCAGTTTGGGAATCCTACTTGATCACCGTTGCAGTTTGCGAATCCTACTTGACGATCTTTCTCAAGTAGCATTCACTATCCAGCAGCTCCTTCTCCCCCACCATGATCACCATGTATTTGATCCATTCATCCTCACTCCTCATTTTTACTCCTCCGCCACTTATACCCATATTACCCTTCTCACCATTCATGTCCCCTCTCACCCATTTGTATTCTTTCCTTTCACCCTTTTGCTTCCCGCTTGACAATCTTACTTAATAACCCCTTCTATATGGAATCCTCAGTGGAGGTTTACCCTCTCCCTAAGATCTTCCCGCTGTAGAAGCTTCTTCACCACCTCCCCTCTCATCAAACAACCATCACCACCAAACACATCTTCCCATTCCACCTCTTCTACTTCTCATTCTCGCATCATTACTCTCACCACGCGGGCATCCCAATTAAGGATTCCCCTCACACTCTCTGCCCTCCACTACATATATTCCTTCATCCATTCATGTTACACTCCTTTGTTTCCTTTCTTTCTTATTATCACCTCATCTCATATCATATACCACTCAGGCATACCTCACTCACTCTTTTCTCATCCTTCCCCAAATCCGTCTTATGCCTGGTCATCCTACTTACACGCTCTCGTAGTATGGAAAATTCACTTGAGGGTTCCCCTTCAGTCCATTTTGTCATACCCTATTCCCACCAACTCTAACATCATCCATCTTCTTCCTCAGCTTGGCGATCTTACTTAACCATTCCAGCCGCATGGCAATCTTACTTAAGACTTCCACTTAAGGTTGATCTGCCCTATGGCCTTCCCCCATCCCATCATATTTCCCCCATCTTATTTCTCCCGCCTCTCATCGCGATCATCTTCTTCAACCTACCATTCCACCCCTATCCCCAATATCATCTTGTCTTTCTCTTTGCATATCATCCCTGTCGGTTGGGTGATCCTACGAAACCTCTCCAGCAGCATGACGATCTTACTTAAGAGATTCTCTTAAGCATGACATGTCATCTTACACTCGCCCATCACTCTACAATCTCACCATCCATCTTTCCTCTTCATTCCCCATCATCACATCTTTTTACCACCACTATCACCCTCCTCTGCTTGGCAATCTTACTTAACCACTCACCCGGCATGGCGATCTCACTTAAGAGTCCCTCTTAAGGATGATCTGTCTCCTTGCCTTTCCCCATCACTACACACCCTTCACCCTTCATTTTTTCTCGGCATTCCCCATTATCACATCCTTTCACCTCCTTTTCGATTCTCGCAAACACCACTTCTCGCTTGACCATTTGTCATCTCCAGTTTTGCTCACATGGCAATCTTACTTAACCACTTCCGTCACATGACAATCTTATGTCAGGGTCCTCCCTACACTTAACTTGTCATCGTGAACTTCTCCCCCGCCTCATTCTTCGTTCACTTTGTTGATCGCTTCTTCCACCTGGTATCTCCTACTACCCACTTTTTCCTCCTACTATTATCCTTTCTCCACATATCCTCTTACAACATACATCTAATCTCTTCCACCTACAATCACATTCTTTTCCCCCATTTTCCCCTTCTTGATCCATCATCCTTCATACCGTTTCTTCCCATTATTTTCATGTCTTGGTTCTTCATCCTCACCTCGTTCATCCTCATCACCCGCATCCTCTCCTCACTTTCACTTAGTCCCAACTCATCCCTCCCATCTTCTTCACTCTTTCCACTTCATCTTCTCAAATTCCCCCCACATTTCTACCCACACACACATTCACCATTATTGTTAACACTCCTATATCATTCTTTCATCATCATCTTCTCTTCCCGCGCTAATAATTGTCAACGGGTTTTCCCTAAAAATCATCAATCCTCATTCCGCACGACCTCATTCACTCCCTTGGACCTTCTAGAGTTTCCCTTCATTCCTTCCCTCCTCTAAGCCCACCACTCATTGTCAAAGGGTTTTCCCTAACGTCCCTTTGTTGGCGTTACCCTTTCCAATCCTCATTAGCTTTCTCCTTTTCTTCATTTTTTCTCTCACCCTTCCCCACCACTCATTGTAAAGGGGATTTCCCTAACATCCCCTCATTGGCATTGCCTCTTCTATCCCCCATTCTCTTTTCTCTCCTATTCTTTTCCCTCACTCCCACCCTTTCTTGTCGCTTCTTACCCATCTCTCCATCTCCTCTTTGCCCTCTTCAATATCTTTACTGTCTTCATCATACATCCTTTTTCTATTTTCTCGTCATCCTAGTATCCTCATTTCATGCATCTCCACATCTTTTCCAATCGATGTCATTCCTCCCCTCTTTCTTCTTTGAACATTCCTTATACCGTTCCCTTTCCACTTATTACCCCCTTTCTGTATTCCCTTCCTTCTACATCATTTTCTTTGTTATCCTCTTCTCTCTCCCACCCCTCGTCTTATTTCCCTTCCCCTGTATCATCTTCTTCCCCTTTTTCCATCACGTTTCCTCCTTACTTCCCCATCGATAACCTGGTTGTTCAGCGTTGTCCTGTCTTTTTTATCATACCACCCTCCACATGCATCTCCATACGGTCTGTTCCATATTCTTTGCCTTGGTCTTCCTCGCAATGACACGATTCCTTCAATCTTCTCCTTGTATTCATTCTATCTTCCTTTCCTCTCCCCTAATTTTCACGTTTCTTCTGACCACTTCTCCTTTTCTCTACCACCCCTACCTTTTCGTTCATTCTGTATCTGTTTCTCTTCCTTTCTCTCCTCTTTTTCACACTTTCCTCGCCCCTCATAGTTTCTTTTTTTTCTCCGTTCTACTTCTTCTTTCGTCCTCTTTCCATTTTCCTCCATTTCACCCCCTACTCCCACCTCGTTTTCTCCTTCTTATTTATCCTTTCCCGTTTCCTGCTTTTCTCAGCTCTATCATTTATTTCACTTCCACGCATCCCTCTTTACTATCTCTGTTGCTTCCTTCATTTTGCACATCTCTCTATTTCATCCCTTCACCCTCTACTCTGTCATTTTTTATTTTTGCCTTGTTTGTCCTTCATCATTCCCTTCTTCCCCTATCATCCCTCTCTCTTATTTCTACCTCTTTCATTCCTTTTTTTCCCCTCCCCTATCTCCCTTACTCTTCTCGTAATCAACCCCCAATCCTATCCATTCCCTTTTCTCTTTCCCACACACCCTCACACCTAGCATTCAAGGTCGATTGAATCCTTTCTCCATTTGCGTCGTGCGGTCATTCCAGTCTCTTCCACTCCATTATCGTCCTCTTCTCCGCCGAATCCATTTCCCTTCTTTTCGAGAGTTCTGTCGTATATTCCATTCTCGTCAGTCCTCTCGAGGGGGCATCACCACATCTATCCATAATCACATCTTCTCATGACATTTTTGTCTTGGAGGATACTATGACATCCGTCACTCACCACTTTCTATTCTCCCCAACAAACATTCGCTCTACCTTTTAAAAAGTAGATTGAATTCTTCCCCCATACCGTCTACTTTCTTTGAAAGGACACTACTTTCATAGTACCCTTCCAAAGAGGGGCAAATGTAGACACCCCAATTTCACATCTATCCTAAATCAATTAATTCCCCTTCCTCATTTCCCACAAAAATACACTTCGAATTAATCAAATATAATTTGATTAATTATCCATTTCAAAATCTAAAAAATAACCCAATCCTCACCACATGTCATTATTCTCCATGTTTTTCTACTATTGAATTAAAAATTCAAATTCAAATCCTCACCCACCCTTCGTGGTCCCCACTCACCTAAAATCCTCCACTTATGAATTAAAAATATAATTCAAATCCTCACCCATTCTTCGTGGCCCCCACTCTAAAATCCTCCAATCTTGCCCACATTTTCAAACCACTCACCTAATCTTGCCCACATTTTCAAACCACTCACTTAATCTTGCCCACATTTTCAAACCATGATTACTTAAATTAATCTAAGTTAATCACTCCCTCAGGCTATAAATACAACCTTACCCCTCCCCTCTAAACACACGGAGAATAAGCTTGCATGCCATATCTAAGTTCTTGCATCCTTTGAGCAAAGAACATCCTTTTGCCTCGTCCTAATGCCAAAATAGCCTCATAATCCTTTTTCCCATCTAGTGCAAAGTAAGAGGATCGTTGTTGCAGGAAGGTCTTGCTCCGTCTTGAAGAAAAGCACCTACATATCACAAAATCAGGGCTCAATCCAAGTTTCCTAGCCCATTCTGAGGTTTGCTACGGAACGCGAAGGAGGAGGTATGATTATTGGTATTTTACTTCCTTGTTAGTAGTGTATTTTTCCTAGTTTTGATATCTTTTTCTATTTCTATCATAAGGAAATCAAGGATCTAAGTTTTGATTTTCACGATATCACACATTATACTTGCAAGTGTTATATGCCTAATATTAATAGTTTTATCATTGAAGTACTTGGCACAATATTAATATATTTTTTCAGTTTGTATGTTACTTGTGCTTAGAGCAATTGTATTATATTGTTGTTATGCTATGTCTCTCATTTGGGATTTAATTATACCTACAAATGTGCATGCAAATTTATATATCCTTTTGCATACAAATTTATATATGTTAGAGATTTTTGATGTTGTTTCACATCCCTTTGTGTGAAAGCTAATATGCTTGTGACCACATTCTTTTTTCCATATAATTTTCTTTCAATTTTTATGTTTTATATTAAAATAAAAATTATATAAATTTATATACGCAAAAGTAAAATTATATTTTTTTACTATAGTATAATTGGAAAACACATGTATATTACTATATGGTATTAAATATGTGGCATAATGGATTTTACTAATTAATACTACTGAAAGGAGCTCAAACAATGAGTTGGAGAGAGATAAATAGGCCATAACTATTCCTAATGAGCCTTATCATGTTATGGAAAAGAAAGGGTTAGACATGATTAATAGTTAAGATAGTCTTGGTATGTGGCTTTATGTTCGAGCAAATACCTTTGAAGTCTTTGAGTGGATAAAGTGCTTCATAGAGATATGAAATCTAGCAGTATTCGTCTAAATCTAAATAGAAGGGAAATGCTCCTCGACGATAGTAGTTGTCAAGCTTTTGAAGGAAATTGAGCAACTTGAGCAAAGATTTAGTGTTGGTACATGTGCTACTTTTTTTATTAGCCTTGTTCCTATTCTCTCAATATTTGCATAGATATCCTGTTGCGTGGTGTCCTTCAATTGTTTTTTGTAAAGTTAACCAAAAGATACATTTCTTAAAATTCGCCGCAATCTCAAGAATTAAATCATACGTAAAATTGCATATCTCACTCATATTTATATTTGAATGTTATATCACATACGAATAAAAAATGTTAAACATATTAATACAAGAAAAATAGAGGAGACCATACTTAATTCCAAATGACTTCCTCTCCATTTACAAAACACGTAACATTAATACATATTTGCAACACAATTTTATTATAAAGGTCCCTAATTCTACATTCTTCATATGCATCAATTTTCAATTGTCTTCATCCCAACGTATAAGTCAAAATACTATTCACAACAAAATTACAGATTCAACATGAATTTTCAAACAATATTTTACATTAACATCTCTTAAACTCATGTGCAATTGCTTGTAAAATAACTAAGTGTAAAGTTGACTTTTACTAAATCAAAGATGAACGCGGTTTCGAACGTGCATCTCCCCGACCTGGTTACGCGTTTGTTCACGTTCTCCCCCTTATAATTAAGTCTTTCGCTTTGGCTTTACAGAGTAACTGCCGCCAAATACATGCCCACCTCCATTACTCTGTTTTCCGTTCATTTGGCTTGAATTTAATTCAATGGCTTCCACTTCTTCTCAACAACACAACCAGCTTGAATTTGCAAATCCAACTACATCAACCAGCTTGGATGTGTTTATTAACCATTGTGGAACTGACGTCTCACACGCCCTCGCCACCATCATCCGTAATACACTTCATGGAATCGGACTGAGAGTTTTTCTTGATGAAGCAGCCCTCGAAATCGGTGATGTTATCAGCACACAAATACAGCACGAAATCCACAGTGCTTCACTTCATATTGCCATTTTCTACCCCAATTATGCCTACTCCTCATGGTGTTTGCAAGAGCTGTCGTTTATGCTCACAAGTGGTACAAAAATCATTCCCGTCTTCTTTCACGTTGACCCTACTGATCTTCGATGGGTGGATCAAGGAAAGGGGATATATGCCGATGCATTCAACCACCATGAAAAGCAGGGTAGATACACCTCTCAAAAGCTTCAGGAGTGGAAGATGGCGCTCCAGACTGTTTCTTTTCATTCTGGCTGCGTTATTAATAATAATCAGTCAGTATCGAACAGAGTGCCTGTTTTGTTAATTGAATTTAGTTCTGCATCCCATGCATTCTGGAATTTTATTTGGTTCAATGGTGTTTGTTAATTTGACTATCTTATTGTGTTGTGCATGTTTAGCGATGAGGGCAGGGCGTTAAAATATATTGTAAATATGGTATTCAAGGCGATGGAGAAGTTGCCAATCCGGGTAGCCGAATACCCCGCTAGACTGGATGACGTTGCTCATGACTTTGAAGGAATGAAAGCTCTGAATCCGTTTCATGCGAAGCAACTATTCTGCTGGCATGCTTTCTTACAATCCCATCCTCTGAACGGATTTGAAGATCTAGTTGAAAAGTTTTTGAATGCTTGCAGTGGATCACCTTTGGCACTCAAGGTGTTTGGAGGACAGGTTTATGGCAAGTCCAAAGACTACTGGGAGTCTCAATTGCTCAAGATTTCCAGGATAATGCCGGAAAACATTAAACAGAGAATGAAAGTGAGCTACGACGCCTTGGACAAAGACGAACAAGAGGTGTTCATGGATGTAGCATGTTTTTTCATTGGAGAAAGGATCGACTTGGCTATTGCTGTATGGGATGGATCCGGGTTGAGTGGTCTGCGTAGCTGGGAAACGCTTGTGAACAAGTGTCTTGTTGATCTAGACCAGAATAATTGCATAACAATGCATGACCATCTAAGGGATTTGGGAAGAGATCTGGCTCATACTCACTCGCCGTCTCGTCTATGGCATCAAGAGCACATGATCAACATCAAGAAACAAGCCCGGGTGAGTTCTGCTTAATTTTATTGTAGATAATATTGTCTTCCCACTTGCCAAATCAGGGCAGGTTTTACTCTCTCTTACTCATAGAGAGATTAAGGTCTAGGTAAACTATAGTTTTGATGAAGAGTAGATCAATTTATTAACTATATATGTTCGTAGTAGTTAGTGACCAATCTTACATACCAACTCATTTCATTTAATTCAAAATATAATTAAATTTACTTAATTCTATTAAGATTATGATATTTAGGAGGCCTTAAATATTAATGCAAGTGTTCTTGTTGCAGGATTTTTAAATTTAATTCATAGTTTACTTATTTTTTATACTTTGAGTTGTTCTGAAGTCTTGTAATTTTTTTGGGAGGAGACATAAAAAAAGGTGAATATGTAATGAATTTGGAAAAAAATAGTTGGGAAATATGTCAGAAAAGGAGGATTATTATAGACTATATGTTACAAAATTAACTCAGGATATTAGGCAATAATAGTTACAATATGATAAATATGATTAACAATTTTTTTTTTGGATGGTAGACACATAACATATCAAGTAATACTACTACATTTGGTCATAATTAATTATTTTGTCTACTATAATTTTTTTTATTTATAGAAAACGTTAGTTTCAGTCAATTTAATGTTTTTTGGTTTATTTTGTAGGGTGTTTCCATTCAGAAAAGAATGTCTATTCGGGGAATCAAGATTGAAGTTTTGGAAGAGATGGTGGACAGCATGGGAACCTCAAAGAGATGGTTTAGGCGCCGCCTACCTTCCTCCCTTGGCTTGAAATTTCTTATTGGTACAGAATTTGAATTTACCAAACAGTTTGCGACACCAGCAGAAGAACCTGTCTGGCTTCGTTGGCTTCATTTTCAGAACAAGAAACTACCCTCATGGCTTTCACTCCAAAAATTAAGAATTTTAGAGCTCAATATCCCTACCTACTTGACAGAATTATGGGCTGATGCGGATGTATGTATTTTCTTTACTGATAGTTAAAAAATACAAGTTTTTATTCCTGCCTGGTTTCGGTGTAGCTGAACTGAATTGATTTTTTCCCTGTCTCCAGCCGCCATTGCAGCTGAGAGAGCTTACTATTACAGGCGGCTTTAAATTCCAAAGTTTTCCGACGTCAATAGGACGGTTGAAGCATCTGAAAATGATAACTGCCTCTTGCCTCGGAATAAATAGTCTGCCAAAAGAGTTTTGTGATCTCCAGTCGCTGGAGCACCTGGAGCTACGGCTATGTGAAAACCTGTTATCACTGCCCATCAGTTTCGGGGATTTAAGAAACCTGCAGCATATAGACTTCACTTACTGCCCAAAGTTGGAGATGTTGCCGGTTTCTTTTAAGCAGCTGATACACCTGGCGCATCTTGATTTATCAGGGTGTGCTATTCTAATGTTGAGGTCAGACATGATGGAAAACATGACAAAGCTGGAGTATTTGAGCTTTTCAGGACGAACTAAAATGGAAGAGTTGCCTCATCATATCACAAATCAGGCGTCTTTGAGAGAGCTCTATGTTGATCGTACAAGTATACAGGAAATTCCAATTAACATCGGTGTTCTCGGAAAATTGAAAGTGCTAGAGATAGGAAGTCCGTTGTTGGAAATCTTGCCATCCTCTCTTGAAACTCTGTCCAGATTGTCTCGAGTGAAAATTAATGGCTGTAACATGTTGAAATCTTTGCCAAATTCAGTGGGGCGTCTAAAGATGCTCAAGGAATTACGGATAGAAAGATCAGGAGTGGAGTCTTTGCCCGAAGACTTTGGGCAACTGAGTCATCTTCAACATTTGTATATCAGTGACTGCCCACTCAGACAACTGAGTACTTCCTCATTGTGCAGGTTCAAGGTGATTGACATAAGCAACACCCAAGTGTCAAGAATATCGATATCTGAAGACTCATGTCCAACCCTTGAAATTCTCACTCTCTCTCGTAATAACCGTCTAACTGATATCGAAACCCTACCAACATCTCTGAAGACCATTAAATTAAGTAGTTGTGACATGCTGAAGAGAATAGGGGGCATTCCGGGTCTAGTAAATCTTGAAACTCTATCTATATTTTCATCTACGCAGTTAGATGAGCTCCCAAGTTTTACAGGTTTGGTTTCCCTTACAGAAATCAGGCTGCTACATTGTCACAATTTGAATAAACTACAAGGCTTTGAAAATCTAAGATCAGTGAAGACAATTGTATTGAGTTTTTGTCTAAAGTTGAAGGAGCTCCCAAGTTTTGCAACTTTATCTTCCATCCAGGAGATCAAGATAGAATGTTGCTACCTACTTGAAAAAATCGAAGGCCTGGAACATTCAAGATCGTTGGAGACTTTGACAACAATCAACTTGTGGAATTGCCGAGGTATACAGAGTCTGGACCACGCGGAGAGATTGAAGTCGCTGAGGATGGTAGCACAAAAAAAATCAGCTCTTCAACCCTGCATTCAGTCTATAAAGGTACAATTCGAAACTCATGAAATATTTATCATCTTGTAAAGTTTGTTGACTGGACTGATTTCTTTCAGGAATGGCCATGCGAGATGGTAATAGGCGCAATGCCAGTGAATGGTGTGGAGTCAGTTATGAAATCCCTTGCCTTTCCCAACCTTACTGTTGTTCGCTCATTCAAGAAGAATACGTGGGAGTTAGAAAGCCGGAAGAGGCAATCTTCCGATGCGGCAATCGTATGTTTTTTTGTAAGATCTTCTGTGACTACACACTGCCACTTGAGAAACGCGCATGGTTCATCTTCACATCCATATTTGTTAGATGGGTATATAGATCGAGGGCAATGGGTATATGTAGGTGTGCTGAGACATGGCTCTAGAATCATGGATGGGGCTACGGTAGCGGTGGAGGTTGCCACAGGAGGCGAGGTGGTGAGAGGAATGTTAGTGGTGGGGGAAGAAGGGAGTGTGTTAGAGGCATTTACTCAGTTTTGGAAGTTGTTTCTGTGATACCAATCACACATGTTTGTGTGGGAATGACTGCTACAACACCTCATCTCCTCTGTTTTATCTACCTAAAGTTTGTATTTATTTTATATTTGAAGATTTAATAATATTTGTTATTAAACTATGTATTGTTTCAATTCAATCATATATAACATTAAAAAAATAAAAAATCCATTTTTACAAGATTCTAAAACTATATTATGAAAATTTACGTAACTTTTCATTGATAATTAGTTCATTTTTTTAAAAGGAAAGTTTAATTTTTTTTATAAAAAAAGTGCATTTTTATTTATAAAATGTTATAGTACAATGTTAATTGTACAAAAATGTTGGGTTGTGAAAGTCACATCTTAGAATATAAGGTATATCAAGCCAGATAGACCTTGAGAAAGAGGTTAGCTCACCTCATGGAAACTAAATCATTGGATTTACAGAAAATAAAAGTACATTTTTAATATAAGAAAGGTGCACAAAACAAAGCCCTAGAACAACACAAAAAACCACAAAATTATATAGTTGCAGCAAACATAGCATTTTCCAGAGGCAAATCAAAGGTAGAGGGTTGTCAAGCTTATTCCCCAACTACTGGTGACATGGGTGTGTTTAGGATGGGTTCCCATCTGTCGGTCTATTGTTGATCTTATTCTTCTTCTTCACTTTGATGGTAGGGGGAATATCTAGCACTAGCCATTACCGCCGCCACCACCAATATGGTTAAATATGCCTCCATTATGAGTCGATGAAGGGTGTCGAGATCTAGAAAAAGAGTGACAATTAAACAACACAAAAAACCATAGAATTATATAGTTGCAATAAACATAACATCTGACAGAGGCAAATCAAAGGTTGAGGGTTGTCAAGCTTATTCCCCAACTACTAGTGACAGGGGTGTGTCTAGGATGGGTTCCTATCTGTGGCTCTATTGTTGCTCTTCTTCTTCTTATTCACTTTGACGGTAGGGGGAATATCTAGCACTATCCATTGCCACTACCACCACCAATATGGTTAAATATGCCTCCATTATGAGTCGATGAAGGGTGTCGAGATCTAGAAAAAGAGTCGCAATTATTTTTACTTCATTATTTTTCCTTTGTACATTCTTAAACTTCATATTTACCACCACAATAGTACCACAAACCTGCATAGTCATCCATCAATCTACAACATTTAAAATTACAAACAATTTTACTGCTTACCAAGAAGTTTTCCATCGAAGCCTATTGCTTTTTTATTATTTATTTTTTGGGGAAATTTTCAATGTTTGATCCCCATAAAAAAGAGCGGAGTGTAGAATACTTAAGGTGTTAGAAAAATATCATGTTAGTGCTCACATATGTGAGAAAATATAATTGTTAGTAAAATTATATTGTGAGTTTGATGTAAATTTGGATAAATTGTAATATTACCATCCCATGTAAATAGGTTTGTTAGTGGTTACAACAATACTATGATAAGTTGTAATAGATACCCTATAATTTAGGACATGGAACTCCTAGAAGTATGTAATCAGTCCTGAATGTAATATATGTAATAGAGAAGCTGAGTATTATTGTTTCAAATATGAGTTTTTTGTATTTCTAGTTTATTAAAATATTTGACCAAATTTTCATAAGGACTGCATGCAAAATATAATAATTTCCATTCAAATCATATTAAAAATATTATTATAAGATAGTTTGATTGTCCCAAAAATATTTGAAGCTTTTTTCAATTATTATATTGAAGTGAGGTCATAATTTTTATATTATTGATAATGAACTTATTGAAATCTTGAGACCAAAATTACACAATATTATTCACTGAATAGGAATATTGCATTCAATTTATTCTGTATACATACACAACATACAACTCTCTATATATGTAAGATATTACATCCCTAAAATCTAGGAAATTGCTTGAACTAGCCATCCTACAAATATCTCACATTTTCCTACATACGTGAGTTGTTTATTAACAACTTCACATATAAACTAAGATAATAAGAAACATAACAATTAGCCTAATATTAATAATGTGAGCGCTAATAATATAATTTCATAACATCCCCCTTTGTGCGAATATGGGAGAAAAACAATCACACTTCCTTCACAACTTACCACCCTTGCGTGCTCATGATCTATATGGTTTTTCATGACAACCAACAACCTCAACAAGGATGGTTTTCCAAGGACAACCAGCAACTTGCAGGGATGGTTTTACAAGACAACCAACAACCCAAAACATACGGATGGTTTTACAAGACAACCAACAACCCAAATATCATGATGTCGTTTTTCCTTGTCCTTTCATCTTTTCCACTATATTTTCACATCATGGAATTATGTAGGAAATTACTACTCATTTATTTATTTTTTAAATGAAGAAAAGGAAATGGAACATTGATACCATGTTCCCCCCCTCAATGTGAACTTTCCACTGATTCACGCAAATCAGGTACTCTGAAATCATATTGCACACAACTAAAACTAGAACTCTGCAAAAGAAGCACAATGGAAATCAAATACTGAAAGTAAACTCATAAACACACTATCACCACAACTTGGTGTGGCCTCATCATTGGTGATTGACCTCTTACTTATGATGCCTTCATCCTCCAGTTTCATGCTGCTAGCTCAACCTAATTTAGATATGAATCTCAACAGTTTCTGCGTTGGGTTTATTTGTATAACTGCCCCCCGGTAATGTGAATTTTTCATTGGACGCTGGGCAACACCGAAAATGCATCCATGAGACGATTTTTTTAATTTTATCAACTTCTTACAATTTTAACAATACAAATTTCACAATAACAATACTTGACTTCAACGACACAACATGACAATAAGACTTTACTTTTGATAATGAATTTAACTCTGACTATAGACACAACTATTGCTGTTACAATGACAAACATGACAAACTTGTTAATTACAATATCACTATATTTTGACTTAATAACTAGAGACATACACTATTAAAAAGAATTGATTGTAACTACAATCAAATCATATGACTATATAATTCTAAAGTGACATTGAAAAATAATTTGATACACAAACTAAGACACGATTTTATAAATAATTGAACACTAATATTGACACACCACGTGGACAATTAAATTACAATGAGAAATTAGACTAAAATATTAAAAATTATTCACCAGATGACTTGGCCCTAATGTGACTAAAAAATGATCTACTAAATAGAATCTAGTTGGCATAATAATAATTGACTTCCCCTACCATTCTATTATGCTTCCATTAAAGCACTAGATCAAATTTCTTAGGACGAACTTCGATCTGATGCCAAATGAAATCTTGAGACCAACATTACACAATATTATTCATAGAATAATGATCTTTCATTAAATTTATTCCTGATACATACACAACATACAACTCTCCATATATGTAGGATTTTGCATCCCTATAATTTAGGAAACTACTTGAACTACCCGTCCCAAAAATATCTCACATTTTCCTATATACATGAGTTGTTTATTAACAAATTTGCATATAAACTAAGATAATAAAAAACATAACAATTAACCTAATATTAATAATGTGAGCGATAATAATATAATTTCCTAACGCTTATTAGCATTATTTATACAAAATTTCATTTTCTACATTTTTTATTTGATAGGGTAAAAACAAGGGATTATGGCTCCCTAGAGGCCTTACAAGGATATAGAAACATATCGAGAAACACAACGAAGAAAAATATGAGACAATAAAAAACCAACAGAACGACCTCTACCAATGGTCAAACAAAACATAACCAAACATGGTGGAAAAACTCAGCAAAAGGAATGGTCAAGAAAACTTGACACAAAACCAAAAGCTAGAGCATTCCACTGGGATTCGCTTGAGAGCAACTACGAGTAGCATTTTTTGTGTGGAGGACCTCCGTCTAACACACATCATCCAAAACGAGAGTAGAAGAAACAAAATGATGTGGTGAATCTAGATCAAGGAAAACTTCCAGCTGCCCATTAATTAAGTCCACCTTTCTCCCTCCAAGCGGCTGCAAATAGTCAGCAATACCTACACGAACATACCCCAAATGTTGAAACTTGGGATCGACACCAGAAAGCTCAGCACCAAATTCAAAAATTTCCTCCTGCCCAGCTAACTGGTCCACTCGGTCAACACCACCAGATCCTCCCTTGTCCTTTTTAGAACTACCAACAATCCATGTTTGAGGCCCATCCCTGAAATCCATAGAACTCTGTGATTCAGCACAGACTAAATATTAATCCAACACCCGACATCTATCAATAGAAATAGTAGCGGCACTAAAAAATACTTTGGTCCCTGCTGTGTTCGATTGACTCTTCATCAACTACTACATAGGGGCCTCATCGACATGCTCCACTGTTCATTCTCCTCCTCAGCCGAATCTTCCAGTTTATCCTCCTCTCCAAACGATGCATCCATTTCATCACCCCCTATAGATAATTAAATTTCACCACTGGTTCCTTAGGCTTACAACATTCCTTCATCTCATATCTAACTATTCTACATTTGCTATAAAAAATCTTAGAACTTTCAACCTTTATGACCTGTTCCCATTTTCCAGTAGGGGAATGTAAGAAGATTCATTTGGGGACTCTAAAACCCACAGGAATATTGATACATAACCTGAACAAATTTAATCTAGAAAGTATTTTGGTAGTGGGATCCACATCAATAAACATGCCCATTGATATGAAAATCCCCCAAAAGACCTCTGGTTCCTAGTAGAAGGTGTGGAAGCCAGATCCAAACCGAAAGAACATGGAAACAAAAATCATGGGGCATTCCAAGCTCCCATTAGTGGAAAGTGAAAGCCGCACTACCAAAGAACCATAGTCCCTCATTAATTTTTTTTGCATTTCTAGTTCAGAATGGAAGCAAAAAATGAAACCTTCACCAACCAAGGCTCAGACTTCTACTTTTCAACACAATTTTCTCCTTCTCCACTATCTCATCATATCAATATTCGGTCTCACCCCAAAATATCTCTCGACTATTGCAAAATGAAATCTCTGTTTGGCTCTGTCGATGATGGATTTCGAGATATCTAGTCATGGCTCCTCATCCTTCCACAATGGAGAGAGCATCACAGGTTCTCGATGCGCCTCTCCAAACAATTTCATTTCCCAAGTGCTTTTCCCTTTTTCTACGAAAACCCCCTACAAATTTCATTTTCTACATAGATAATGTTTGTGAAATTGAGTAATTTTTGCCTATTAATATTATAATAACATGAAAGGTGTGGTACATGCGCATGAACTTTAAATAACACTCTCAATTAACATTAGTAAATTACACTAATTTATAATTTATGCCGATTAGTTGTTAGTCCATTGGTGAAGTTTTTAGGCTCTCAATGAGCCCACCAGGGATCAATTCTAATCGAGTACAAAGGCTTAGGAATCTAAATAAGAGATGAGGTCGAGATCGTGCCTCGGGAGATTTTGGCGGAATGGATACCCCTCAGAATTTGCATTTGAGCTAAAGGAGACTGGATTAATTCTAGACCTTCAACAAAAAAATACAATTTATAGAAAAATGAACAATTAATTTTAAATTTAATGTATTATTTATTAAGGTTTGATATTTTAATAATTATATAATTAGTATAGTAAAAAGAAACAAGATTATTAATTTTAATTTTCATATTTGGGTAAGTGCATGGAAATGGGGGGGCAAAAGGCGGTAAAAAATGGACACCTTTTTCCTGAAATCAGAAAAACCTCAACTTCATCGAATAATTCAGCATGCCTATGGTCAAAATTTGACAAAGTGATAAGAATAAGTACCGTAGATCTCAAAATCTAGTTTCTAAACTACTATTTTTTTAAAAATGGTTGAGATTAAGAGGGTCAAATGTGGTACGCACACAAATTATGTCTATTTTGTGTCAAAAAGATAAGAACCTATTGTGTGTGCCCTGCCCACACCCCCCCCCCCCCCCCCCACATTTTTTCAGTTCTATATATATATTTTCAAATCCCTTTGGTAAAAATTTAGCTAAGACCATGTACGAGGTCCTGTTAATTTTTTCATAATTTTTGGATCAATGTATAATTTTTAAATTAATTTTCAAAGTGGACATATCCCGAAAATGAAATATTTGTGTGTGCTCCCCCATAACTTTGAGAAAAAGTCATTTTTTAGTTTTTTATTTAGTGCGTGTAGAACGGAGTTTAGAAAAAAACCACATTTAAAAAAAAAATTGGATGAAAAAATTGTAAATTGTGCACCAAAATGTATGCATAGGTTTTTGCAAGAAAATAAGGCACTAGTAAAAGAAAATATGGATAAAAGCCTTAAACTAATAAGATTTTAGAAAGAATTATACTATTATCAAGGTAAAACCGAGCTTGAAATTGTAGTAGAATTTATTTTTGAATATTATGTTTTAATGCACGAGATATTGGGGTGCACACATGAAATTTCGATGTTTTTTTTCAAACACGGCTTTAATCATGCAAAAACAGTCCAAACCTTTGGTTTGATAATCCAAGACTATGGATTGGGAATTTCAAACCCAAAAAAGGTGAAACGCAAGCGCATTATAACACGCTCACGTTTCAATGCTTTATGGGGTATATGTGTTTGTGGCATGTTTTTATGTACAAAAATAAATGTTTAAGTATAAAATTTTCTTTTATTATTATTTATATTTTATTATTTCTTATACTTTAAATTTATTTTTAGTAAATATAAGATGTTAGGGTCACTCTACACCTTATGGAACTAGTCTCAGAACTCCATCTATCATGATTTAGAAGATATTTTTTCAGATTCTAATCTGGTCAGTACATAGGTATTTTCTAGGATTTCAATATTCAAGTTTTTAGGGTTTATATTATACAATTGATATCTGTTTTGTGAAAGAATATAATCATTATTTAGGTTTTGGGGCATTTTTCATTGGTTATTGACATTTGTAGGAGTGTTTAGGAAGATTTAGGAAATTTTTACTCATTCAAGGGCAATCTTCTCAACAACGGGTTTTCTAGGTGCAAGGAACAAACACTCTAATGGTGAAATTTTACTTCTTCAGATGATTTTGGGAGCTTTGTAAGGAGTTAGGAGGAAAATAAATAGGAACTGGAAAGAGATGTGAATCTTATACATGTTGGTAACAATAATTTTTCTCTAATACTTAAAGGTTTCATGAAGAATTTAAAGATAGTGTAGCTACCCCTTTTGGTTCTAGACAAAAATAGCCCTAAATTTGTAAGCACTAAAGATATGATCACCACATAACACTATGTTAATATTTGGAAATGTTGATAAGTACCTCTGGGAATGGGTACTATCATAAATAGACTATATTTTACCATGGGTAAGGATCTCATGAGGATGGGGACAATTTTTGTGAGTTGAAAACTTCTTCCTAACACCCCAGATTTTGTTTTTGAGTGACGAAAATTCTAACACAAACTTTAAACCCTAAACCCTAAACCCTAAGCCTTAAACCATAAACCATAAAATTAAACCCTAAACCCTAAATCCTAAGATATTTTTTAGGGTTTAGGGCTCAGGGCTCAGGGTTTAGGGATCAGGGTTTAGGGTTTAGGGATCAGGATTTAGGGTTTAATGTTTAGGGTTCATGGTGGTAAAAATAGGGTTTAGAGTTTATGGATCAGGTTTTAGAGTTAATGGTTTAGGGTTTCAGGTTCTACGTTTAAGGTTTAATATTTAGGGTTTAGGGCACAAGATTTATAGTTTAGGGTTTAAGGTTAAGGGTTTATGATTTTAGGTTTAAGGGTTAGGGTTTAGGGATCACGGTTTAAGGCTCATGGTTTAGGGTTGATGGATTATGGTTTAAGTTTTAAGGTTTAGGGTTTAGGGTTTAGGGTTTAAGATTTAGGTTTTAGGGTTTAGAGTTTATGGCTTATGGCTTAGGATTTAGGGTTCAAGGTGGTAAAAATAGGGTTTAGGATTTAGGGTTTAGGTTTTGGGTTTCAAGGTTTAGGGTTTAGGGTTTAGGAATTATGGCTTAGGGCTTGGGTTTAGGATTAGACGATACCTTTCCAGGTATAGATCCCCTATTAAGGATCATATTCATATTCAATGTATCACCGTTGAAGAGGGAAGATCCCCTATCAAATTGGTTATTTAGTATGACGTGGAAGATGAGTAAAGAAAATGAAAGTTGGAGAATTAGATTTCATTGGTAATTAGTACTAAATATTAACAAGATTAATATGGCTTCCGACTACTCAACTAGGAGGCCATGACAATATTAGGACCATATTTCCTAGTCTCATGACTAGAACCATCATTAAGTCTGCTTGTGCAAAATAAACATAGTGATAGGGGTATGGCTAAGAACCCAAAGGAGTTATCAATCATCTAGTAAATATTTCTTGTTTAGTTCTGAATGGGAGTCAGTTGGCCTATGGCTTAGTGACCTTCCATTCATTGATAATTCCTTCTATGATAAACCCATAGAATCTTTCAAAAGTTCCTTAAAAAAGATAGGGGTAGTCATCAAGCCTAATGAAGGCTATGATGTGATGTTTCAAAGCTATATATTCACAAGAACCTCTTCTTCCTTGAAAGTCGCTAGTTTGTCTTAGTAATGATATCTCCTTGTATCCAAGGATCGAGGACTACTGGGGTCTGTGGTAGGATTGGACATTCAGGAATCATCAAGTGTCTAAATTATAATGTCGTTGCATCTAGAGAAACATTCTCAAATGTTGGAGTAATGCATCTTGGAAAATAAAATTGAACCTCAGAAATCCTATCAAATTTCCAGTCTAGGTCGTGTCCCTGGTCATGTAGAGGGTATTAACAAAAAAAGAAAACAAATTTAACTAGAATTACTTAGAAAATGCATTCCTTTCCTTCGAGCTTATTTTTATAAATGCAATCCTACTTTACAAGTTCTCCATATTTGCTAAATTTGGGGCGAATTGACATTCTGGACCTCTGAAGGCGTGATGAAAATGGTGAGTTCATTTCCTCCAACCTTTCTTGAAGTGAATTTAAACAAAATAAAATTTGGAATTTGGAGGTGGCGTGTGGTAGACATTGATTGTCCTGCTACCAATTTTGAGTGAAAAAACTTCTAACATGAATGTTAAACCCTAAGCCCTAAACCATAAACCATAAAATTAAACCCTAGACCCTAAACCATGAACCCTAAGACCTAAAACCTAAACCCTAAACCATCAAACCTTAACCCTGAGCTCTAAACCCTAAACCCTACATTGTGAACCCTAAACCCTCAGCCCTAAATCTAAACCATAAACCCTCAACCTAAACACTAAAACCTAAACCCTAATTACCATAATTTGAGCCCTAAACCCTGAACATTGAACCTTGAACCTTGAGACCTATACTCTAAACACTCAAACTTAAGCCCTAAGACCTAAAACTTAAATCCTAAACCTGAAACCATAAACCATGACCCCTAAACCTAAGCCCTAAAACCTAAACGCTAAGTCGTAAACTGTAAACCATAAAACCTAAACCCTAAATTTTAAACCTTGAACACTAAAAATACTTGTTGGAAAGACTTCTAAAAAAAGATACTAATGAGAATGATTGAAATTGGCACAAAAAATTTTGAAGGAGGGAAATTTTAGATATCTAAGAAAAATTTGTTGCAACCCCTTCCCTATGAGAATCTTGCACAAAGAAATGTTACTCAATAGAGCTATCTTATTTTTCACATCGCATGGGAACTATTTCACTCACTATAATGTTATGTGTCTTACCCATTATTATTAGTATTGACATAGAGTATTCAAATGAAAAGGGTTCATCTGCTTTGTAGGAATAACATTCAGAGAGAGTCATCACAATTTGATACCTTTCATCTACTAATATTTTGAAGGATGGAAATACCAAATATCCAAGAATAACTTGGTACAAAGAAAATTTACCCAATATAGCTATCTCCTTTTTTCTATAGCTTGTGAAATATTTGGAGTTCCAAGAGTGTTATAAATAGCACACGTATATGCAGAAGATCAAGAAAAATTCAATAGTGCAAGTATATGTGGGGAGAAACATGTTTGGAAGAGATGTGTAATATATAAGCTTTGTCGATCCTTATATTGCAGAATATCAGGAGAAGTTTTCACTTTCTAATAACTATTGTAGACTGAAGATTAAGTGTAAAATATCAATACCATTAGAGTGTTTGTTCCCTAAACACTGAACCCTAAATCTTAAACCCTAACCCCTGAGCCCTAAACCCTAAATCATGGACCCTAAACCTTGAACCCTAAAACCTAAACCTTAAACCCTAGGCTCTAAACCCTAAACTATAAACCCCAAAGCCTAAACATTAATCACTTAACCCTAAACCCTAAACCCTAAACCTAAAAATAAAACCACATGCTCTAAACCCTAGACTGTAAACCCTAAACCCTAATTATTGAGCCCTTAACCCTAAACCATGAACACTAAACACTAAAAACTAAAACCTAAACCCTACAGCCTAAACCCTAAACCCTGAACATTGATCCCTAAGTTCCCTAAACCATAAACCCTAAACCCTTAACCATGTAGCGTTACCAACAAAGGAGTTTGTACTGGTATTATGGTTGGATGAGGGTCAAATCTCGAGGATCATATTTATATTTGGTGTATCGCCGTCGAAGAGGGAAGCTCCCCTGTCAAATCGGTTATTTAGTATGACATGGAAGATGAGAAAAGAAAATGAAATATGGAGAATTATATTTCATGGGTAATTAGTAGTAAGTATCAAAAAGCCTAATATGGCTTCCGACTACTCAACTAGGAGGGCATGACAATGTTAGGACCATATTTCCTAATCTCGTGCCTAGAACCATCATTGAGTCTGCTTGTACAAAATAATCATAACAACATGGGAATGCCTAAGAACACACATGGGTTATCAATCACCTAGTAAATATTTCTTGTGTATTTTTGAATGGGAGTCAGTTGGCCTATGGCTTAGTGACCTTTTATTCATTGATAATTCCTTCTATGATAAACCCATGGATGCTTTCAAAAGAGCCTTAAAAAATATAGGGGTAGCCATCAATCCTAGTGAAGGGAGTGATGTGATCTCCAAACAACTTGAAATGCAAACAAATTTATAGGTCATAACACAAATTTACAAATATATATATTGTTATAAATGGAAGCCAAGTAATGGTGTCTCCCTGTATTCAAAGATCAAGGACTATTGGGGTCTGTAGTAGGATTGGAAATTCATGAATCATTGAGGGTTTGAATCAGAATTTCATTACATCTGTAGAAACATTCTCAAACATTGGATTAATGTATCTTGAAAAATAAAATTGATCCTCATAAATCATCTCAAATTTCAAGTCTAGGTCATGGTCTAGGCTGTGTTTCTATTTTGAGTTCTGGTTCTAGTTGTGGTCATCAAATATAGAAGTATCATGAAAGGAATCCACACTTGAATAATTATTCCCATTTAGATTGTTGTAAATGCTAATGGCAGTGGCAATTCCTATGGAATTCGGTTGGTGGAAGGTGGGGTTGTGCTCTTGTTGGTTTTTTATCGTGATGTCATTGGTATCCTTTCTAGTATTATCTGAGAGAACTCCCCATGCTTGTGTGATAAGTTTAAAATCTCCCTCGGCTCCTGGGAACTTGTTTTTATTAGGATGCAATAACAAGGCTAGTTTTAGCGGGTATTAACAGAAAAAATAAAAAGATTTTGATTGAAATTACTTACAAAATGCATTCCTTCGCTTCGAGCTTATCTTTATAAATGCAATTCGGCTTTCTAAGTTCTCCATATTTGTAATTCAGCTTTCCAAGTTCTCCATATATGATGGAATGGATTCATTAAAAAGGGTTTTAAGACTATAAAAAATGTAAATGGAAGATGTAAATCCAAATTCTATAATCTTTACAAAAAAATACCTTGCAAAAATTTAAACAATTACCATTAACATGTTTAAAGCTAAACTCCACAAGATAATGTGGAAGAACATTTAATGAACATGAACTATTTGAAAAAATGTACATGAACTCAATCCCTCATGTTCCATGAATAAAACTCATTGCAACACAAAACTTTTTTTATGTAAAATTTCAATATCTTATACCTCCACTAACATTCTTCCAATCTATGTAAAAATGGGAATTTCAGAATATTTTATGAAGATGCAGAATAAAGTAATTAAAATTTGATTGGGTTGTTTTGTATTTATGTCTATTATGAAAATTGTAACTATAGCATCTGAAAAACATATTTTCCATTAAATATATGCCTATTCTAAGGCTCTTATTTAGGCATAGGCTAGGTGTACATTGGAGAAATTGAATCGATCAGAAGGAATGATATGATAGTCTTAATGCCTTATGAGATACCTATAGTTTACATCCCTGGCACTAAATAGTTTTTTGAACTATGAATAGAAGAATTAAATTAAAAATACATCCAATCAAATCTATGCAAACTTTTTTGTGTCGGTTATGCAAAGATGAACTATTCGAATTGGGTGAAACAATGTCAATGCCTTGTGTCTATACCTATGGTTAAGATGCCAAGAATTAATAATTTTCCAAACTGAATAAAAGAGCTAAATAAAAAGACATCCAGTTGACTTCGTGGAAAATTTTTAGTGAAAGTGAGGAAATTTAATACTTCATTCTTATAAGTCCATATTGTAATCAAACCTTCGAGGATATGCCTCTTTATAATCTCCTCACCCCAATGAATATTGGTTTCAAATGATTTTTATCTACAAGGGTAAATGCTTTCATATAATATAAAATCAATTTATTTTTTGAACAATCTTTTTCATTGAAAATCTAGTATGTTGTATGCATATATAATTAAATCTCAAAAAACGTTCTACTAATTTTAAATATGGATCCTTTTCCAAAAACATATCAAAATATTTTAGAACATTTTGTAATAACCTTACAAGAGTCATATCTTTGTGTTCTAAATTCTATTTTTACCTTCATCAGGCAATGACCTAGCATCTAGAACTTAGACATACCATCTTTGAAATTATGCAATTAAAAAAAAAATAGAAAATGCAAGTTTATTAGAATATTTTTCCTATATCACTGTTGCAACATAAGATTATGTGTCATATGTGATATAAACTAACAAGTGTAAATAAAACTCTTGTTCACTTCATAGATGAAATCTAAATGGAAGTTTTTGTTATCTCTTTCAGCATAAAATCCCCCTCTAGGAGAGTTCTCTTCGAATGAATTGGATTGGAGAGAGGTTAAGTAAAATTTAAGAAATGAAAAATATATTGTTTACTAGATATAATGTGATCATATAGAGAATTTCCTTGAAAGAGGTCGGGTTATCCCACCACCTTTTGTATTGATGATATTGCATTCAATCATTTTCCATATGACCTACAAAAATGTAGGATTGATAGATATCTCTAATAAATACAATGAGTATGACACATGTAATATATTTCCTTTTAAAAATAAGAATTGTTTTTTTTAATTTCCTAATTTATGTATGTTTAATACAATTATCATTGTGCATATATGAACCTGAGGATTATAGCGTAGAAGATGAATTTTATTATGAAATTTCTAAGGTTCCAAAGGTTGGTATTGGAAGCCAACTTGGTCATAGGAATTTGAGTTGTGGATGCCAATGCCAATTTTGTTGAGTATGAAGCTTAATTACTTCACAAGAAACTTGATTTTACATGTTATTGGTTTTGACAGTGACCAACATTGGTCAGGGGATAACCGACATCGGTTAGGGTATAACCAACATCGGTTGGGACATGACCAATGTCAAGCAGGAAGGGACCGGCATCGGTCACCTGTGCGACGGTGCTTTTGTTCTTTAATGAGAAATATAATATATCTCTTTCTTTAAAGATGATTTATTGATTGTAAAAGCATAGTTAGTTGCCCTATATATATATATATATGCATGTATGCATTATATGAGGGTAAGAGAAAAGAAAATAGCAATTGTTTGCATGTAAGTTTTCTTGGTGAGCAAGAAAGAGTAGCTGAGTGAGGGAAAAGTATTGAACATCTTGTGAACCACGTTAGATCTGGTGTTATCTTTCCCTTGTTTTATTTCATCTTCTAGTTATTTCCACATTCATTGCTTGTATGCTTTATCTGATTATAGATCTGTGCAACAGTTTTATATGGTTTAACTCCAACAATTGGTATCAAAGCTTTGTTTAGAGTTTTTTTGTGTTGACAGGATTAACTCACAAAGGGTTTTCTGATTGAGTGGGAGTAGAGAAATGACAGAAGATAGTAAATAATGAGTAGAGAAATTTGACGGTTGTAATTATCAACTTTGGAAGATGTAGGTGGAGGACTATTTTTATCAGAAAGATGCATACTTACAGTTGGATGAGCATGGACAACTGAACATGATGACTGATAAAGAATGGAAGGTTCTTGAAAGAAAGGCTATGGGATCTATAAGATTGATCTTGGTAGCATCGGTGGCTTCAAATTTTACAGATGCAAAAACCATGATAGAGTTGATGAAATCTTTAGAAAATTTGTATGAAACTCTTAGTGCTTTGAATAAGGTTTATTTGATGATTTTTTTAATTATAAGATGTAACAAGGTGGATCTATATATAATCATTTGAATGATTTCCGGTCTATTGTAAATCAATTAAAATCAGTAGAAATTTTGTTTGATGATGAAGTGAAAGCACTTTTTATTCTTATGCTCTTTTCCAAATAGTTGGGATAGCTTGGTAATGGCTGTTAGTAATACAACGTCTGCTTCTAAAGGTTTGAAATTTGATGATGTGGTTTGTGTAATCCTTAATGAGAAAATACGTAGGAAAATCTCAGGAGAAGCATCATCTGGAAACACTTTAAATGTAGAAATCAGAGGAAGATCAAAGGAGAGATCATCAAAGAGAAAGAAGAATGGGAGATCAAATTCAAGACATGGAAGATCTATATCCAGGTACATAGATTTACTTTGATAGAATTGTGGAAAGAGAGGACATGTAAAGAAGGAGCATTGGTCTAAGGGAAACAAAGAGAATACACTAGACAAAGGTAAAGAGGCAAACATTGTAAGTGAGATAAAACAAGATGGCCTTATTCTCTCCTTGGATAAAAAATTAGAATCTTGGGTTTTAGATTCTGGAGCTTCTTTTCATGCTACCCCTAAAAAGGGTTATTTCAGAAATCATGTTCAGGGTGATTTTGGACAAGTTTATTTAGGAGATGATTAGCCATAAAATATTACTGGTAAAGGTGATGTTTATCTAAAGTTGCAGAATGGAAATACATGGGTATTGAAATATGTGAGGCATGTGCCAAGCCTAAAAAGAAATCTAATACCTGTGGGGCAACTTGGTGAATCTATATACATGGTTACATTCACAGCTGATTCTTGCAAGGTTACCAAGGGATATCTTATTGTGGCAAGAGGTAAGAAGGTAGAAACTTTATATCTGTCTACTTGTGTTACTGATTCCTTTTCTATGCTATCTACTATAGATTCAGATGCAACCACGTGGCATAATTGGCTAGGCCATATGAGTGAAAAAGGAATGTAGATATTAAAGGATAAGGGTAAGTTATCAGATTTGAAACAATTAGATCTTGAGTTTTGTGAGCATTGCATATTTGGAAAGTAGAAGAGAGTGATATTTCTCAAGGTTGGGTCAACAAAGGAGCAGAAATTGGAGCTTGTACACTAAGATGTGTGGGGACAAGCTCAGGTAGCTTCCATTGGAGGATCCCAGTATTATGTGACTTTCATTGATGATGCCACAAGGAAGGTATGAATCTATTGTATTAAGCGTAATGATGTTTTTGAAAATTTTAGAAGGTGGAAAGTTGTTGCAGCCTAGAATTTGTAAGATAACACCCTAGTCGCATTGGCACATCACTCAGCCTATACTGAGCGCTCACCTGAAGCACACAAACGTACCAAGTCCCTCTTTAGGGTTGTTGTAACATGATGTTAACATGATGAAGGAAGAAACATATAGATTAATAACTAATCCATCATTCTATAATGCATGCTATCCTCATATAGAACAAGCTTAACAATAATCATGATTTAACCATTAACATTCACTGTTCAATTACACAAAATGACATTTATATTTAGCTAATATATTCCATCTATTAGTAAATATATAAGCTCCCTATAGTTTTGTCAATCTACATCAATGCGCGTATGGATCTGATACACACATTCATACGTCCAGAATCATACATACACCACTCTCTATGATACCTCCCTCTACTATGCCACTCACATCATATATATAGGGTGGGGACTTTCCCTTCACCACTTAGCTATTCCAGAAATAGGTCGCATGCTATTAATAGCCACACGTTGTTTACAATCATAGCCACACATGCAGGTGTTGATCTGTGTTTCTAGCTTCCTGTCTAGATGAGTGTATGTGTAATCAAGAAACACGAGACCATGTCGAGTATACAAGGGCTTAGTACTTTGGAGATAACGATGGATGATACAGGTGTAAAGTTGATAGATGCATGATATCAAGAAGCTAGATCTGCAAAATTGAAACAAATAAGATTAGATCATAATATGCGGGGGTTTCTCAGACGGTGCTGGTTCCAAGAGGATTTTAAATCCCTTTAAGGATGTCAACCCCCGTGTTAGACAAGATAATAATAGATCGTGAACAGTAGTAAAAATGACAAGCAACTGAAATAACAGGAGTACTTAGCTTATGCTCTACTATGGAGATGAACCAGGCATCAAGATGGCATGATGACGAATTAAGGCAAATATTTCTCCTTCAAATGGGAAGAACTCGGTTAAGCTCTTCCTTCTCTTCTATAGGCCTATATCTCTCTAGGTATTTGATCCTTTCTCTTCTTTTTGGTCCTTAAATATGAGAGAAAACCTCCATATTTATAGCTTAGATGTGAGACTAAACTACATGTTAAATGATACCCAGGGTGTAGTAAATTAACCTGATTTCGGGATATTATGTGATCATGTGAGGACCACGACCTAAATTATTAGATGTAGTGGGGGGCATGGTGGGTGATAATATTCCATTTAAAAAAAGAGTGTCGGAGATATGCATTATGAATTAAATAATTTTTGAGAGATGGGGGATGATTCCAAAAATTGAATTATAAAATGGGTCCATACGGAGCCCATTGATAATCAATCAAACAATGTGAATAGATAGATAGGATTTTATTTAATTTAAGATAAGGATATGTGAGAATGGAATTAGCATGCATATAAGATTACTGAGGAGCGTTATACCCAAAAATAGGTGTCTACATTTTCCCCTTTTTGTTGAGTGGTTTGTGATAGCAAGCCATGAGACAAACAAAAAGGGTTAGATCAAAGATGTGTCTAAGGATGGATGAATACATGACCAAAGGCAAGATGCCTTAGGTAAAAAAAGGATCGCAATAAATAAGAAAAGGTATGGCAGTGACTCCAATATCACATCGGTAGAGGACAATTGTGGTCTCAACGGAGATAGACAACAATGTTCTATAGGCCAGTGAGTGGGTGAAGACCACTGTAGTATGGATGTAAACCAAGATGACCAATGTGTCATAGGAAAACATCAAAATATGTGCAACAGAATGCAAAATATGTGCACAATCCTTTATCTGCAAGGAATCGTGTGAAAAAATCAAGCGTCCACAAAAGGGAATGAGGATGAGGATAGTGATCTCCTAGCACAGGGCACGAGAATGACACAAGGTGAGTTATATGCGTTCACAAGTACAAGGATAAAAAGGTACCCCAACATAAGACATAGATAGAATAATCACAAATGTAGACAAGATGAGGAGATATGATAGAAAGGTGAGATAAAATATAATGGAAATCATGTTTTATAGGAACGATGCATAAGTGTTAGAAAATTAGGAGGTGAAGAAGACAAAAAAGTCTTGCTTCTTCGAAAAGTATGATAAAGATAATTTTGCAACAAAAAAAAGTAGAGAAAATATTCATGGAAGAGAACTAGATTAGAAAGGTGATGGCCGTTACGGTATCTTCCAAGAAAAAAATGTCAAAAGAAGATGGGAAGAGATTCTTAGAAATGGATATGATGATGTCCCTATGAGAGGAATGACGAAGATAAAAGATATGACAAGGTTCTTAAAAAGAGAAGAGGTCAATGTGGTAAAGAGAAGAACAAGAATGATAATGAAAGGGATAGATGTCGATACATAAATGGAGAAACATTGGCATTGACTGTGAATGCCAAATATAAGGGATGTTGAGAAAGAGAAAAAGGAATAGATAGGAGGATTGGTTTATTATGAGAAGATCAAGAAAGATTGAATATGAAGGTGATAAGGATATGGAATAGAGGAACGAAGACAGAGGAGGAGAAAATAAAGAGTGAAAGGGGAGGAAGAAGATAAAAAAGAAGGATTATGAGAAAGGGGGAAATGAAGAAGGACAAACAAAGAGAAGACAAGAAAAGAACAGAGTAGAGGATGAAATCATGAAAAAGGGAGAGAGTTATTTAAAACGAAAGATGTGATGAAGATTGGAGCAGAGGAAAACAAAGAGGTAATGGAAAATGAAAGAGATGATAGAGAAAAGAAAATTGAAGGAAACATATCATAGTGAGGAAATCCAAGGCAAAGTATATACTGACCACATGGAAATTCATGTGGATGATGAGATGATAAAGGAAATGGGATAACGCTGAATATTCAGGGTTTTGACAGGGAAGTAAGAAAGAAGGGTGAGGTAAAATGGGAAGAATGATGATGTAGAGGAAGTAAAATAAGACAAAGATCAGAAAGGAGGAGAAGACAACGAAGAAAATTATGCTAAAGGAAGTGAACCAAGAATGAAGATATTTGGTAAAGAGTGGGAAGCATAAGGAATGGGGATGAGTGATTTTTTAGGAAAAGTCCACCAATAATTACTAGCACGCAAACAAAATATTATGATGAAAGAATGTTAGGAGAAGATCAATGACAATGACGTGTAAGTATGGGGGTAGATATGTGGGAGAACTCTAGAAGGAGTGGAAAGAGTAAAGAAAGGAGGGATAAAAATGTGTAGGAAAATGAAAACGAGGAGAGGATGCAGTGAATGAGAATGAATGAGAGAGAAATGAAGAAACAAGGCACAAAATGAACAGAGAAGCAACAGTTAAGAAAGATTACCCAACGATGGTTGAAAGAGATGAAAAAGACACTAGTAGGAAGTGATGTTTGTAAGGATGAAAGAGGAGGTGAGAGGATGTGATGATGGGGAATGCCAAGAAAATGTAGATGGAGAGAATGTGGGGTAGTCGGGGAGTGTAGGATGACAAATCATGCTTAAGACGGACTCTTAAGTAAGATCGCCATGCCACAAGAGAATTTAAGTAAGATCACCAAACCGGAAGTGATGATATGGAAGGAGAAAGAAAACATTGTATTGGATGCAGGTGTGGAAGGGTTGGTTGGAATGGATGAGTACAATGAGATACAGGAGACAAAATATGAGGAAGAGATGATGGGAGATGGAAGGATCTGTCATCACCAATCCGGCACTATGATAATTCTTCACCGGGAACTCCTCGTGCTATGATTATTTACTAATGCACAGCCTTTAGTTTGGTGGATGTAATCTGAAAACAAAACAACAAACATAACACAAGAATACCATTGACTATGATAAGACGGAATGATGACAAATCTAAAATATCAAAGTAAATTATAATATTAACATGAAATTGTTACAATCTCACCCATGAGGTACTTCAAGTTTTATTGACTTCACTTGCCTTCCACCAATGCTATGGGAGAAACTTTACAATTACACCTCTTAATGGCTTCTTCAACACACCTTTAAACTGATGGCTTCCTTTACACACTTCATACAATATTTCTCACTACTCCCTTCTATGCTAAATGAAGGGGGTGGCCTCTCTATTTATAGAACTTCCAGGCTTATCCATCTTATCTCTAAGATAGGATAAGAAATCCACTCTGACGAATCATATTCCATACCTTAAATCTTATCTTTACATGTAAGCTTATCTTTTAAGATAAGATAAACCTTATCATTTTACATGGGTTCCACATTTTTAGAATTTTTACAAATAAAATACACAAAATATTTATGACCTCACTCCTTGTCCTTATTACCAATATAATATTTCTAATTCCTAATCATGTAGACCCTACTTCTCTAATTACCCAAACTTTGACATTTTAACATTACCGGACCACTTACGACAAATATTTACTTTTTACCACAACATTCCTATTGTACTTTTGACTATTACCATACTATACATTATTGGTGGCGTCGTACTGGCAGCGCCATTATCTCCTATCGGACGCTACTACTAATTATACTTAACAACATCCTATTCATAATACATACATTAATGAAATAGAAATTATGGAGGAAAATTTTAGTGTCAACATCTTCCCCCTTCCTAGCTTCTACTCCGTCCTCGGAGTAGACTATTCTGGTGCTTGGAAAATCTTCAACTTGTCGTGGTTGACCCATTTCGTAATGGGAGTGCCATCCAATTCCTCCAGTCGGTACATACCATTTTCATGCACAGCTGCTATTTTGTAGGGCCCCATCCATTTTGGAAGAAATTTTCTCTGTCTTATTTTTTTGTATCTGGAATCATATACTAGAACCAAGTCATTCACATGAAATGGAGACCACTGGATCTTTTGATCAAAGTTTTCCTTCTGCTTCATTTTCTTCTTATAGCTTGTATCCTTAGCTATTTCCCTCATTTCCTCTAGCAAATGAAGATGTACCAACCTTTCTTTTACTGAATCACTTTCATCCATTCTTTCATTTTCCATTACTCTGACCGTGGGAATATCAAACTCAATAGGAAGAACTGGATCAATGCCATAAGTCAACTGAAATGGGGAGTATCATGTTGCTGACTTTGATGTTGCCCTATATGCCCACAATGCTGCATGAATCATCTTATCCCACTTATGTACCTGCAAGGCTGCATCTTTTGCTAGAATTTGACACAAAAAATTTGTTCGTTCCACCTGTCCATTTGTGCTTGGCTTGTATGTTGTTTCCTTCCTGTGCTTAATAGAAAAATTATTGACTAGGGCTTCTACCACCTCATTAATGAAGTGGCTTCCTTGATCTGTTACAATTTCTAATGGACAACCAAATCTGGTGACAATGCGTTCATATATGAACCTTGCCACTTCATCCATGGAAGCTATTTTCAATGGCCTAGCTTCAACCCACTTGGTTAAATAATCTGTGGCAACTACAATATACTTATTTTGGCGTGAGGTAGTTGGAAGTGGACCTACAATGTCTATTCCCCACTTTTCAAAGGGACCAAGTGGAAGAATAGGGCATAATGGAGCTGATGAAGTCTTACGGTTACCATGTGTTTGACAAATATCACATGTATTACAATAATTATAACAATCTTTAAAAAGAGTGGGCCAGTGATAACCTGCATCCAAGATCCTTCTTACTGTAAGTTGTCCAGAGAAGTGCCCTCCACTGTACCATTGTGGAATTCTTCTAGCAGTTCCTTCCCTTGATCACGTCCAACTACCCTCTTGTACTGTCCATCAGGTCCTATTCGAAATAATACTCCATGCAGAATAGAATATGGATGGCTGGCTTGAGTAATCTTTCTCTTAGTCTTTGCATTGGCACCATCAGGAAACTTGAATTCATTCAGATAATTCCAAATATCTATGTATTCACTAGGGATTGTGTCAAGGGATAACAATGCTGCATCAGGGAAATCATCATCATCACAAGATGATCCTAAACCATCATAGGCTCGAGAGAGTGCATCTGCATTGACATGCTTCTTTCCTGGCCTATCTATAATATCAAATTCAAATTCTTGTAGCAAAATTATCCATCTTGCTATCCTCCCTGATGGGTTAGGCTTATTTACAATATATTTTAGAGCCTGATGATCTGTTACAACTAGAAATTTTTTCCCTAGCAAGTAATTCCTAAACTTCTTTACAACAAAAATGATAGCCGGAGCCTCTTTTTTAGTTACAGTATAATTTACCTCAGCACTGCTCATTTTTCTGCTCCCAAAGTAAATTGGATGTTCATTCCCATTTTCATCCTTTTGGCTCAAAGTACTTCCTAGTGCTGCATCTGAGGCATCAGTGTACACAATGAATGGCTTGCTCCAATCCGGATTCTTTAAAATAGGTGAAGACACCAGGGCTTCCTTCAGTTGTCCAAAAGCTTCATGCGACTTATTTCCTGGTTCATAAGTAACATCCTTCTTCAAGAACTGGGTTAGTGGCTGTGCAATCTTTGAGAAATTCTTGATGAACCTTCTATAGTAACCCACATGGCCTAAAAATGATCTCAACTTACTTCTATTCATAGGAAATGGTAAATCTTTGATTTTTGAAACTTTATCAGGATCAGTACCAATACCATCTCTGGATACAACATGCCTTAACAAAACACCTTTAGAACATCCAAAGACACACTTTGTAGGGTTTAGTGAGGCTTGTGCTTCATCTAACCTTTGAAATGCTGTCTCCATTTGGTGCAGGTGGTCCAAATTACTCCCATAGATGCAAAAATCATCCAGAAATACTCTGAGGAAGGTCCCAATGTAGGGTTCGAACACCCTATTCATCAAACGCTGGAATGTTGCCGGAGCATTACACAACCCAAAAGGCATAACTCTATAAGCAAACGTTCCCCAAGGAGTGGTGAACGTGGTCTTCAGCTGATCTTTCTCTGCTATACAAACTTGGTTGTAGCCACTATATCCATCAGCAAAACTATAGCACTCCTGGCTAGCTACTTCATCCAAGATCTGATCTGAAAATGGAAGAGGGTAATGATCCTTCTTTTTTACCTTATTGAGCTTCCTGTAATCAATACAAATGCGTAGCTTCCCATTCTTTTTTATTAAGATCACAATGGGAGAAACCCATTCTGAATTCTCCACAGCAAATATGAATCCTGCATCAAGCAACTTATCTTTTTCTTCTTTTACAGTCTTGGAAAAATTATGATTCATTCTATATGGCATTTGCTTTATGGGCTTAGCACCATCTACCAGCTCAATAGAATGTTCTACCCAACTTACTTGATGGAGTTCCTTGTAATCAAAAGTGAATAGGTGTATGTACCTTCAAAAGAGATGGAGGTAGGATTCCTTCTCACTCTCCATCATAGCATCACCAATATTTATTTGTTGGAGACGATCATCAAATTCTTCTTCAGATAATTTTATGGGGTCATGAGTTGGTGTGATTGGAAGGATATCCATGACTGAAACATCAACCTCACTTTCTTCATCTTCAGTGTCCACTTCACTGGTATTAGAGTAATCAAAGGATGTCCAATCATCAGTTTCATCACTTGAATCCACAGTTTATACCTTATGATGCCGAGGGATCACGTTTATCTTCACTCTCTCTCAACCACGTCCAAGTGTCATGAAGCCTTCATTCCAGTAGTTTCTTGCATGAACTCTCCTTAGCCATGGTCTTCCCAGCAACATTGGGTACACAACAATACCATTTTTCATCACCTGAAAGTCTACCACACATACAATACCCATAACAGATATTTCCACATTTGAAACTACACCTTCTGGTTTAGTTTTTCCCTTATTTAATGACCTTAACATAAGTGTTGAAAGGAGATCAATTTTTAAACCCAACATATTCATTATAGGCTCGGTCATTACATTAACTGCAGCACCTCCATCAACTAAGACATCATGAATTGAAATACCATTACATAATACCTCAGCTTGTGGAGCACAGGGATCTGCCTCTGCCTCTAAAACATGGACCTCAACCTCCTTCCTTCGTCAAGCATTGAGTCCACTTCGCAGCTCCCGCCTCTTCTCAGAAGAAATAGCCAAGAGTCGACCATATGTAATATTTGCAGGCCTTTTGGACAGATCTTCCAAGATGGAGTATGGTCCTTGCCTCTGTGAAATCAGAAAATCCTGCACACCCACCTTTCTTCTCCTATGTTTCTTACTAGTTTCTCCTTTCATCTTCTTAGGATCATTTCCATCTTGATTATCTTTTTCTTTCTTTCTTTTTGTTACAAACACATATACTTCATTGTTTCTACTCTTATCTACTACATCAAAAGAATTCACAGGTGCTTTTCCTTTATCATTATCTCCTTTACCAGATGTAGAAGCTCTATCTAGACAATTATACTTATAATGACCCTTTTTATAACAACCATAACATACAAGTTCATAAATATTTCTTTTTGGACCTCTATTTCCTCCCTGAGAACTAAATTCTTTTCCTTGAAGAAGATTAATAGTTAATTGACCCATCTTTTTGAGCAGATCTTCATACTCACTAGATGTACTAGGAGAAATATTTGTGCTCACCCGGAGTGGTTGTGGATTCTGGACCAAAGGTGCTGGTGTAGGCTCTACTTTAGCAATAATTTCTTTGGACTCCTCTTCCATGCTTTCTTCTTGCCTTCTTGAAATCTCCTTTTCTTGTTCAATGGTAGCTGGGAGGTCATACTTCACTCGTTGTCTAATCTCTGGCTTCATCCCAAGAATGAAGTGCTTACATAGGAGATTATCCACGCCATTCATCAACCCATCTGCTAATCCTTCCTTCCGGATCTGGGCATCGAGCTTCCTCCTTAGCTCTAGAACACGAGCATGATAATCCCTTATCTTCTCCTTCTCTCCTTGGGATAGCTTTGTGATCTCGATCATGAGATCTACATATTTCTGTTGTTCACCAAATTCTTCAAGAAAACTTTCAGTTAATAAATCCCATGAATTTTTCACATTATCACCTAGTGTTTCAAACCACCTAAGTGCTGAACCATCTAAAAAGGTAGGAAAAAATTCAGTTCATTGTTCCCTTCTTATGAGGCCATTACAAATACAAGATCATTTAAACTCTTGAATGAAAGAGGAAGCATCTTCATTAGATTGGGCTGAAAAAATAGGAATCTTCTCCATTTTCAAAAGCAACCACCGTAAAATACCAACCCACAAGTAAAATCAACAAGACTTATGTGCAAAAATAATTGGAATCACTGTAATAGAAACTAACTTTACACCTTTCTACAGTAAAATAGAAATGACCACGGTAACTATGGTAAAACTTGACTTACTGCAGTAAAAACTAACTTTACTGTGGTAAACACTATTCACAGTAAAAAGTGAAGTTACTGCGGTAAATACTATTCACGGTAAAAAGTGACTTTACTGTGATAAATACTATTCATAGCAAAAATGACTTTACCATGGTAACTACTATTCACGGCAAAAATGACTTTACCATGGTAACTATTATGCACAATAAAAATAAGGTTACCCTCCAATTGATTTTTGACTAAGTGGGAATATCTCTCCAGAAAATCCACCAACGAGGAATGGTCCCGGCAACGGAACCAAAATGTCATCACCAATCCGGCACTATGATAATTCTTCACCGGGAACTCCTCGTGCTATGATTATTTACTAATGCATAGCCTTTAGTTTGGTGGATGTAATCTGAAAACAAAACAACAAACATAACACAAGAATACCATCGACTATGATAAGACAGAATGATGACAAATCTGAAATATCAAAGTAAATTATAATATTAACATGAAATTGTTACAATCTCACCCATGAGGTACTTCAAGTGTTATTGAATTCACTTGCCTTCCACCAATACTATGGGAGAAACTTTACAATTACACCTCTTAATGGCTTCTTCAACACACATTTAAACTGATGGCTTCCTTTACACACTTCATACAATATTTCTCACTACTTCCTTCTATGCTAAATGAAGGGGGTGGCCTCTCTATTTATAGAACTTCCAGGCTTATCCATCTTATCTCTAAGATAGGATAAGAAATCCACTCTGACGAATCATATTCCATACCTTAACTCTTATCTGTACATGTAAGCTTATCTTTTAAGATAAGATAAGCCTTATCATTTTACATGGGTTCCACTTTTTTAGACTTTTTAAAAATAAAATACACAAAATATTTATGACCTCACTCCTTGTCCTTATTACCAATATAATACTTTCTAATTCCTAATCATGTAGACCTTACTTCTCTAATTACCCAAACTTTGACATTTTAACATTACCGGACCACTTACGACAAATATTTACTTTTTACAACATTCCTATTATACTTTTGACTATTACCATACTATACATTATTGGTGGCGTCGTACTGGCAGCGCCGTTATCTTCTATCGGACGCTACTACTAATTATACTTAACAACATCCTATTCCTAATACATACATTAATGAAATAGAAATTACGGAGGAAAATTTTAGTGTCGACAGATCAAATGGCCAACAATTCTTAAGAGGAACTCTTAAGTAAAATTGCCTTGCGATGGGGATGGTTAAGTAGGACCACCAAACCGAAGAAGAAGAAGAATGATGAAAAAAATGAGCAGTGTATATCAAAATGGCACATGAGATGAAAGTAGGTGATATCAAAGTGATAACAAGGAAATAGAGGAGTGTGACATGAATGGATGGAGGAACATATGCAATGTAGATGGAGAGTGTAAGGGAAATCCTTAACTAGGATGCCCATGTGGTGGTAGTGATGATGCAAGAGTGTTAAGTGGAAAAGGAAGAGTGGAAAGACATTTGTGGTAGTGATTTTCGTTTGTTGAAAGAGGAAATGGTGGAGAAGATTCTACAGCGGGAGGATCCAAGGAAGAAGATATACCTTAACTAAGGTTCTTTGGCTATATGGATGGTTAAGCAAGATTGTCAAACTGAAAGTGGAAGAGTAAAAGAGAAACTCAAGAGGAAAGACAAGTAAGATATTTGGTGTCATGCAAGGGGACAGAAAGGTGAGAAGGATGATGTGGAGACAAATGGTGATGAGTGAACATGGAGAGTGAGGAGCAATGGATCAAATATGATGTTGAACATGTTGAGAAATAAGGAGTTGCAGGATAATGAACTTGCCTTGAGAAAGATCCTCAAGTAGGATTCACAAACTGCAATGGCGATCAAGTAGAATTCACAAACTGAAAAATGTATTTGCAAACGCATTCCTAGAGATGATCGATAGATATAGAACCCATAGTGTGAAATTTGATGTGATTTTTGTAAAATATGGTGTAGATGAGATGAACGGAACACAATTGTAGCAAGGGCATACAGAGAAACTACGTTTCAAACTAGATTAGAGATAAACAAGAAAGGGTTACCACTTAAGGCATTGCACTTGTAGCCAATAGAAGGTGTTAAGACATAAACAATGATAGTTAGTTATACCAAAAGATCACGAGGGAGATATGGATGAAAGACACTTAGAATTCTAATATTGACATGAGAAAGGGATTGAAGATGTGACTTGTACGCGGGAAGAGGGATCTTCAAAGGTGGTGTTCCTTAAATCTATGCCCCAGCTCTGGGAAGGGAAAATAAAAATAGCAGAAAGTTGATCAATGTGGGAAGCTTTCAGAAAATATTGATAAAGGAAGGCTAATCAATGCGGAAAACCTTTCAGATGCCATAATAGCAGAGTAGCCATCCTTCAAGGGTATGGTCTACTTTATACATAATATGAATGACAAGAATAATATGATAGTCATACTTCAAGGGATCGGTTTATTTCTTTTGATTTTGCTTGGATTTTGATTTGTATACTATTTTTTTTTCTTTTCTATTTTTCTTTTCTATTTTTCTTTTGTATTTTTCATGAACAACTGTCCTTCAAGGGATCATTCTATTTTTTATAACTTTGATTTTGCCTTTTACATACGTGAAGTTGAGCTTCACATGGGGGAGAGCTGGGAATATCTAAGTAAACCACTTAAGAGGAGATAAGGAATGTACAAGAGACACCCTGGACCCTTCGCATGGCTGCCATAGGAGAATGAGAAGATACTGGTTATAGGGTCACATCAAAGTAGTGAAGGTGGACTACATAATTCAAATTATTACAATGAAAAATGGAAGGGGCTAAAGATGGGAAAACAATATAAGGATGTAACTAAGTTCTCATTGGTATATATCCTAACAGTAGACTGGTCACAAGTGCAATGCATTAAGAGGTTCCCTCTCTAGTTTACCACCACGATAGGGAAGAACAATGTATTTGCAATAAGATTAAATGATAGCCAAGCAGGAAACAAAAACTAACATATGACCACAATGGTGGATTTAGATGAAAATAAATGATGATGCCCCAAGAGAGACATAAACATAGAAGGACAATCATGGCCTCAAAGGAGGGCTTGATGAAATAAACGGTGTCCCAAAAGAGACACATATATAACCAAAATGGTGGACTTCAAAATAGATGGTGCCCCAGAAGAGACACAAATATAGCCAAAAAGGTGGACTTGGAGAAAAAGGTCCCTCAATGGAAAGAAAAACATGGCCTTAAAGGAGGGCTTCAATGAAAAAGATGATACTCCCAAAACGAGCACAAACATAAAAGAACAAATATGGCCTCAAAGGAGGACTTAGAATGAGATGAGGATCTAGATATAATTAATTTAGATTGGAAGGATGTGAAGGGGGTAGATAAAACAATTTCAAAGAGCAAATTCCCCTAGTAACAAGGGAGTTATACAGATGAGATGCTCAAGGGTGAGGGAAGATTATTCCCCAAATGAGTTAAATGTAAGGAGGTAAAGGATGTCAAAAGATCTTAGATGAGATTGTTTTAGATTTGGATGAAGTAAATGATTGGAGCTCACAAGTATGTTTAGCAAGATAAGCAACATTGATGAACAATGGAGGAAATTCCTTAGGAGGAATGACATGGGCTGGATGGATATTAAGGGATGATGTGGATGTAGGGATCATGGGAGGTTCGACAGATGGGATATTGATTGGATTCAAGATAAATGGAGAAGGAAATTTCCCCTGAATGAGAAAATCATCTTTCTCAATAAGATTGTGGACGATTGACTAGAAGTCCTTATAATGTTCGATGTCATGACCTGGGGTATGATGATAAGAACAACTACAATTAGGATTAAACCATGATGGCTTGGGACCATAGGGATTAAAGGATTTAATAGGAGGAAGTTTGATGGTAGATATTAGAGTTAAATGTTGAAAGATTTCTGTGTATGACCCCATTAAAGTGTCATGGGGAAGGTAACTCTTGTGGGTTTTGATAGGATGTCTCAACTTGGAGTTAGGAGAAAAAGTGGATGTAGATTGGATGGGTGAATTTCATGTTTTGGAGGACAAATCAAATTTGGTTAAAGGATGGTATTGTTTGGATGTGGATTGATTATTACAAGATGTCGTAGATGGAAAGATTGATCCTGACATGGATGTTGTGGCATTGGATTGTTGAGAAGAGGGAAAACCTGAATGTTTTCGAGGATGCATAGGGGACTATCGAGGATATTTTCCTTGAGCCTTAGACTTCAACTGAGAATATTTACCTCTAGCCGGGATGATAATAATTTCAACTGGAGGATTGGATAGCGGTGGTGTGGTTATCAATGGAGAAACTATTCTAAAAAAAGACGATGTTAATGAAGATATATGTGTTTTTATGATGCGATTAATGATATATATGTGAGACATGGATTGTGTCAATATGGGCATGGAAAGAGATGATTTTTTAGAGGGAGAAGGTAAAGAATCTTTATTTAATTTAGGTGGATGTGTTGGTACAATAGGTGATTCAAAATTTATCTTTGATAGGGTCATAGGTCGAGAGGATTTGGTTGGTGTGATAGAAGGATTGGGTAAAGAGTGTTGGGATAGACTGGGTGATATGGCCATGGGCAAGGTTGTAAAGGTAGAGATAGGTGGACTTGTTGATATGATAGGTATAGGGATCGCTAGGATAGATAAATATGTAGGAACTTTTGGAATATGTGGAGATGTGATTGATGTGATAACCGATGGAGTGGACCTTATTGGTAAGGGTAACACAACAAATGCAAAGGAATTTTTGGATGTAGTGGTAGAAAGGATTGGTTGTTTCATAAATGCTTCGAGGGGTAAGAATGATATGTTATCTAATGGGGTTGATGTCGAAGGTGGGTTTTTAAGGGTGTATGTACTAGAACTGAGTTTTTTTGGGATGGTTGTGAGTAATGTAGGTGTAGTAACAGGTGCATTTGATGAAGATTCCGGTGAATGAATAGGTGTGAGAGAGGTAGGGATATGTGTGGATATGAGTGGAGCTGAAATAAGTGCTAAGGATGAATCTAATGTTGTAGATTGAGGTATGTTTGAAGTGGCGGAAATGGATGATATAGTTGAATTTGATGTGGATGTGGAAAGGATAGGAGAAGGTACAAGTTTAGGACAGGTAGTGAAATTTGATGTAGGTGTGATAGATTCTGAATAAGAGGTGGGAATAATGTCCATTATGGGAACATGCGGAGTTGGTGATAAGATGGGATCTTGATTGATAGTATCAACCATACAAGCATTCGATAGTTGAGATGTAAAGGGGGCAACGTGATTCATTGGTGGTTGATTAGTTTGTGCAGTGGAGGTATCAATTTGGATATCCCCTTAATTTACAAGTTTTTGGACATGATCTTTGAAGGAATGAAATCTCTCAATGTTGTGACCTTTGAATCGATGATATTTACAAAATTGGGCCTTTTGATACCAAATAGGCTTTGTTTGCGAGTTGTCTACGGGTCGTATGGGAGGTAGTTAGATAGAGTTTACGCTCATCAACTTATCAAATACAGAACTGTATGATTCTCCTAAAGGAGTTTAGTGGGATGTTGATTGAGGAGATCATTGTTGAGACCCTGTGCTTGATGTAGATGGGGATAAGGGTTTAATGACCACAATGTTGTCTGCTGGCTTGAACTCGTCATTATGTGTGAATGGTTTAGTGGATTCAATTTTTTATTTAGTTAAACTTAATTTAAGATGACCTTGCTCAATGGCACGGGTTTCAAGCTTGCGAGCCATTGTGAAAGCTTCATCAAAGGTTTGGAATGATTGGATCTACAAAGTGGATGATATATGTTTGGCACACGAATACAAGAATAAGTCGATGAGTTTGGTTTGTTTGATAGTGAAAGATATTTGGTTTATAACAACATGCCATTGTGCGATGAAGTCGGCGATGGGCTCATTTTCATACTGTCGAATGGTATATAGATCAGCGATAGTGGTCTTGTGTGTGATATTGATAGAAAAATTTTCTAAGAACAACTGTGCAAGTTGAGTGAAAGAGAATAAGGAATGTCATGGGATGTTGTTATACCAGTCCAGCCTGAGACCAGACAAAGACATGGGGAAAGTGTGAAGAAGTAAATAGTGATCATGCGCAATAAGACAACATGCGTGTTTAAATGTGAGGAGATATTGTTGGGGATCTTCTTTATTATTGAATTTATTAAATGCAGAAAGTTTCCAATGAGGAGGATAGGGTTTACTTGGAACCGACAGATGACTCGGTTCATTACAAATGTGTTCATATGATAAGGTGTTCTTGGGTGGTACGGTAAGGGTTTCTAAACTGGCTAACCGATTCATTAAGGTGTGAATTGAATTAGTCTAGGTATTATAAGGTTGAGATTGGATCGAATGTGTGGTTTGAAAAGTTGTTTGATAAGGAAAATGATGTGTTTGTGAGTGTTTGGTGAAGCGTATGATAAGGTGGTTGATAAGTTTGTGGATAGGATGTTTGTGGAATGGTTCGATAATACGGTTGATTAATTTACGGATATGTGGATGTTGGAGGAGTTACTTAGCAAAGACTAACATGTCTCACAGGTTGGGATTGCTGCATAGGCTGGTGTTGAGTAATAGGGGCATGAAAAGGAATGGGGATATGTGTGTTAAGAATTGGAGACGGCTGGACAGGCCTATTTATGGAATTGTCAAAATGGGATGTAGGTGGAATGTGATCGACCAATTTTGGAGACTGGAAGGATTGAGAGATTATAGGAGATTTATGGAGTAAAAATTTATATATGGGATTAGGAGGAGGACGTTTAAGTGTATCTAGAGGAGTAGGTGCGATCAATTTAGGAAGACTGGCTTGACGAGGGATATGAGGGTTGGTGTCAAGGTGGGGAGAATTTTTTATGACATGGTTCTCATGATGTGAGACCATGGAGACTGGAGATTGAGTGACTGACGATGTGGTTTTGAGTTTAGAATCTTGTTGGGTGAGATCGTCAGAAGAATTAAATTTATTGGATAGAGTGGATTGTTTATTTGTATCGATTTGGGAGAGAGAGAAAATAGGTGTGAAATAGAGAAACATCTGTTTATGTATGTTGTTGACAAATAAATCAAGCAGATTTTTTTTAGCATCATGATTAATTTAGAGGATGTGAATAGAAAAGGAAAGTAGGTAATAAAGGTGCCTAAAGGATTCTAAGGCTAGTTTTAGGCAGTTATGGATTGGGACATGTTTGAGACAGTTGTCTGTTGGGTGTTTAGGTCCCAATCAGTTAACCAAGTGAGAGGAATGTTTTGGTGTGTTAATTATGTTTGTGTAGTCTCAGGTAGTGTGTGATAAGTGAAATACAAAGAGTTAAATTATTTAACTTAAGTTATGTGATCAGGTAGGATGCGGAAGGTTTGTTTCAAACCAAAATGAAATGTGACGTTCAATGTATACAGAAACTCAGGAAAGGGAAAGTTTGATGCAGAAAAGAGAAAATAGAGAAAAATGAGAAATACTTGGAGAAATGATTACCGTGTTATTTGATTACACTTGATGATGGTGTTTTTAGAAGCATCAGTTAGTGACTTGAAATGCCCTGGTACCCTAAACTGGCACCGTTTAGAATTGTAGACAGTGCTAATAAGAATGAGTGTTTCCTTCTTTTTTTACAAAGCAAGTGATATATGATGACATTGTTGGATGATCGTGAATCTGTTGATTTCACCTTGAAGACAACACAAACCTATACTAAAGACAAAGATAAAACCAAACCTGCACGAGGTGAATAAAAGGAAAAAACAAACAAATATGACCAGATCTTGGATCTGGTCCCACCGGGCGTGCCAAATGTTGATCTACGTTTCCAGCTTCTTGTCCAGATGAGTGTACGAGTAATCAAGAAACACGAGACCACATCGAGTATACAAGGGCTTAGTACCTTGGAGATAACGATGGATGATATGGGCGGAAAGTTGACAGATGCATGATATCAAGAAGCTAGATCTGCAAAATTGAAACAAATAAGATTAGATCATAATATGCGGGGGTTTCTCGGACGGTGCTGGTTCCAAGAGGATTTAAACTCCCTTTGAGGATGTCAACCCCCGTGTCAGACAAGATAATAATAGATCGTGAACAGTAGTAAAAATGACAAGCAACTGAAATAACAAGATTACTTAGCTTATGCTCTACTATGGAGATGAACCAGGCATCAAGATGGTATGATGACGAATTAAGGAAAAGATTTATCCTTCAAATGGGAAGAACTCGGTTAAGCTCTTCCTTCTCTTCTATAGGCCTATATCTCTCCAGGTATTCGATCCTTTCTCTTCTTTTTGGTCCTTAAATATGGGAGAAAACCTCCATATTTATAGCTTAGATGTGAGACTAAACTACATTTTAAATGATACCCAGGGTGTAGTAAATTAACCTGAGTTAGGGATATTATGTGATCATGTGAGGACCATGACCTAAATTATTAGATGTAGTGGGGGACATGGTGGGTGAGAATATTCCATTTAAAAAAAGAGTGTCGGAGATATGCATTATGAATTAAATAATTTGTGAGAGATGGGGGATGATTCCAAAAATTGAATTATCAAATGGGTCCAGACGGAGCCCATTGATAATCAATCAAACAATGTGAAAAAATAGATAGGATTTTATTTAATTTAAGAGAAAGAGATATGAGAATGGAATTAGTGTGCATATAAGATTACTGAGAGGCGCTATACCCAAAAATAGGTGTCTACAACAAGTGCTCTATCTATAGCCCTCTTGTAGTTAACTGAAGTGTCAATTCTATTCTTAGCTTGTTCTCCATGCATAGATGATTTGAACCGATTCTCCAAATATAGACAATGCATGGCGTGTGTGTCTCTGCATCGTTGATGTGGTCCACACGCCATCTTCCAAAAATAGATATCTATGCTCAAAATTGGTTAAGTCATGAATTCCAAACTTGCCTTCCACGCTCGGGTCCTTCCTATCCTTCCATGCCCTTGGTTTTGGGCCTTGTATCCCGCACGGTCTCCTCATGTGATTTTAGATAAGTATTCTTTGGTCAACATTACCCGACACTAATCTCATTGTCGTCCCAACAATGGGTATCTCCAAAAATTTGAAGGAAGGAATAAAAATGAAAGAAAGTGGATAAATAAATAATTTTTATGAGGTTATCAGGTAACCTCCTCTGTATCAGTTTGTAGTATCAGCTCTAGATACTCCTCTTTTATTGCGGCCTCCAAAACCTTCCATTCACTGAGTGCTTATTCTGCTTTCTCTAGGATGTCCAAAGAAATGGATTCCAACTCACCCCTCGTAATTTCTTCTTTCTCATTCTTTAGAACTAACACAACACTAGACATGGATGTCATTCTTCCTTCCAAAAGGTTCATCTTCTGCGCAATCAGCTTTCCAAGTTCTTCCAGCCGAGTCTTGTGTGGCTCTTGTACTACTGTCAGGGCCTCACACTTTTGTTTAACCATTGAAAACCTTTCTGCATGGCCCAATGTCTCATCTTTCATCACCTTCCAGACCACATTATTCTCTTCCAAGGTCTTAATGTTGATGAGCACCTCTAGAGATGTGCATATATTTAAAGCATAGTCCACTTTCTTCAATACTTCTTGTAATGCCTGTAACAACCCTTCATAAGAAGAAACTTTTATCATCACAGATGATTTCTTCCATTCGACATCCTTTTCTGATCTTTGGGGCGCTTGTATACACAGAGTTTCATCTCCAAGCACCAAGTCCACCAATTTTCCCACATAGTGTATCGTTGAAGGAAATGTCCATGGCACCTTGGCCTCCAAGTGTGGCCTTATTTTAATTACACTAACCCTAATCTCCTCTGCGATGCTTATTAACACTTCGTTCTTCTTATGTCGAAAATGCCTTTCATGTGTTATGTGTGTTATCTCTGTGTCCTTCATCTTCAACTCCTCACACAGCACTTTGATTGTGGCAGATTTGTCCATGTTTCTTATTACCACATCAACAGAGACTTTCACCAGTGTATTGCTGACTTGCTCATCCGACATGATAGTAGGCTTTATTGTCATGTGCCTAGCCTGAGGTGCCTTCTTCACTCACCGCGAAACGCATGACTCTTCGTACACATAAAATTTAGGCTCATCCATGTGGGTATGCATCGATCACGATAGTTGCTTTCATGTGTGCACAATCGCCATATCCTCAACTCCCAGCCAAATAAATATTTTTGCATGATCGTGATCTAGAAGCGGGCACAAACAATCTCTCCTACATCCTCTACATACCCCATGGCTGGTGGAATGTGCTGCCCACTTGTCCTTCTAGAACTTTGCTGCTTAGGAACTCTAGCCTCCAAATTTGGGACTTGCGTCTCCATGTCTTGAATATCCTCTGTAGCTATTTCCTCTAGTATTTTCTCTTCCTCTTCCTCCTTTGACTCATCACCCTATTCTTTTGTGTGCTCTAGAAGTGTAGGAGATGTAGGAGCGCTCTCCTCTTACTCTTCCACCTCCTCGTTCAACTTCAAGTTCCTCATTCCCTGCATGATCACTTCCTTTTGTGGGGAGATTCGGGGTGATTTACGCACAGTGGTTGGGGTAGCACCTTGGGTCCTTGCTCTCCTGAATAATCTTTTAAACCTATGCTCCCCTTGGACCGCATTTAAGTCCTCTTCATCCCCCTCTTTTGGCTAAGGTGGAGTAATAGTGCGGTCAGCTTCACTCTGACTTGTAGGATGCCTCCTACCCCTATACTCCAAACCACCACTATCTTCGCGCTCCTCCTCCTCATCCAACACTTTAATTAGATCTGTGGGCTTAGGTGCTGGGATATTTTCCATTATATGCTTCCCCTTTGGTGGTGCTAGAAGTGCCAACTCACCTTCCACATATTTGTTATTCTCCATTTTTGGCTTCATCTAGAGATACACCAATGTTGCCCCCACGTCTGCTACAGCCAAGCTTATTAGTTTGATATTCAGAAATTATGAAATGATTCTTTCTATATAGGCGCTTCTGTCAGGATATACATACATCTTCATCAATGTATGGTAGTCGTAGTCTACCTTATCTAAATTAAAGATCAATCTGTGTGTGTCTGTAAATCTATGAACATATTCTTTAAAATACCTTGCAGTGAATGCATACGGTAAATTGCACCAAGGGCTCTAGACTCCATCTTTCATTAGAAAGCACACGATGCAGAAATGCTGATATATAGAAAACTGAACTTTTTTCCCTACCACTACTGGTAGGTCCTTTGGGATGCGCCACTCTTCCCCAAATGCCATGTGGATCCTATTATACCACTTCTCTACCCTTTGCTTTACTTTGTCTGTCATGGTCCCATTGCATAGGTATTTTTAAAATATTTTAGCTGGGGACTTTTTGTCCATGGGGTATTCCCATATTTTCTCCTTTGGTCCTTCTGGTACTCCAATCTCCATGAAGACTAGTGATAGTAGAACAACCCAAAAGCTGATCTTCCCTCCTGTGTGTGCTTCTTCAACTATTTTCTCTGTAATATAGCCTACAATGTTGTACATTGTCCCTTCCAACATCTTCCGCGCCACATGTAACCACATAGTGTTTACCTGCGACCACCACTCTTGATCATTTAACTTGGTAACAAGGTGTGTTGTAGCTTGTACAATTAGACAGTTCTTCAATTTATCTATGTCCATTCCACACAGACCCATCAGGTATCCCAACTCCTATTTTGTCTTTACAATCGTGGATTTATCTACAAGGTCACCCCTTATATCTTCCCCTGTGGCCTTCAGACCTATAACTAATGAGACTAGCGCAGATGAAATTCTAAATCCACGTCTTGCAAAGTAGAAGAAGTCTTCGTGTACCCTGCTCATGAGTCACTAATATAAGGGCTCATACTTCCCAAAATATGGAAGCTCGTATAACTGATAGTCCCCAATCATCTTTAAAATCTTTTCACCCACATCGTCATATACTGGCATATCATCTGTCATGCACTTGTTTGTTCTAGCCATGAGAAAGGAATAAATCTCCTTCTTGTTCTCTGAAGTCCTGTGATTATATTCACTTACTTTTCTCTTTCTAATGGGTGAATCCCACTCTTGGCCGACAATGAATCCTTCTGGGCATTGCATTTCTGAAAAATGGCTTTCAGGTGCCATATCTTCTTCCTCAATGAATACCTTCTTCTTTCCTATTACCACTGCTATAGATGCCTTATTTGGTTGCATTTCTACCTCGCAAATGTCTCCCCTTCAAATCTGCAACTCTGTGAATCAAACCCTAGCTCGATTCAATTATGCCCTAGGTAGAAACTTTGTAACCTAACCCTTTTCTGTCTCCCTGCTTTTGTCAAACCCTTCACCACTAGGTATGCAAGCTTCTTATCACACAGATCTAGTTGTCACTCTTGGTTTCACACCCTTCGCACCTTAACTTGATCACTCAGCTCTTTGCTCAAATACTCTTAGTTGCAATGGTAAAAATGAATCCACATCCCATCCTTATATAATTTTTTCAAATTTTGGTGCATTTATTGCTCCTCACCTACCAAATATACCCTCATTCATTGACCAAATTCATTCATTCTACGTAGTACATATTTGTGCCTAGCTATAACCTTCTAGTGCACCTTCCTACCCTCCGGTCACACACTTCTCTTTAGCGCGCGCTCCTGCGCTTGAGTAACTCGTCACTATACCTTATCCTGGTAGCTATCATTGCCTCAGCTTACTTCATGTTATACTATTCTTTCATCTATCTCCATCCTTGGTCACTTTTGTGAAGCAATCTTCTTTTGACTTAAAGCACACCTGTAACAGCTTATTCCTTTCACCTTTCAAATCTCATCGTCTTTTTCTTGGACAACTATAACCACCCCACACTAAAAGTATGTGTAGTCCTCTACGCATAAACATTCTTCATACAATAATTAGCTTCATGTGCGCAAGCATTCTTATTCCACAAACAATAACCAAATTGACAAAGCATAATGATAACGAAGGAAATACATTAAGGAAATACAGAATTGAAAATCTAAACTAAATGGCAATACTGCTTTATTACAAACACCAAGAAGACTTATTTATAGTAGGGCTCAAGCCTACTCCCGTTAAAGTAACTGGATAGCCATGTTCCATCAAGCACTTCTAGCTGACAAGAACCTGAGTCAAGTATAAAAGTGATAACATATGGCCCCAACCAATGTACTTTGAGCTTGCTTGGGATGGTGCAAGAACTTGGAGTCATAAAGAAGTGCCATTTTCCCAATCTCAAACTTCTTATCTTTTATGTTTCTGTCATGCCATGCCTTCTACCTGGCCTTTTCCTACTTTTGACTCCATCGTGTTATGGCTCGATGCTCATCCAATTGAATCATATTTTTGATACGTTCTTCTAAAGCTTGTTCATCAGCTAGACCTCTAGCATGTGCAATGTGCAAAGAAGGTAACATAAATTATATAGGAAGAACAACTTCTGCGCCAAACACCAATTGAAACGGTGTGGCCTTGTTCAATCTCTTATAAGTTGTTCTATATGCCCAAATCACAGTTGACACTTTGTCATCCCAATCCTTTCTTCCAACATCACATATTTTTGTCAAATTCTGGCCCAAAATTTTGTTAAAAGCCTCAACAGTTCCATTTTCTTAAGGATGTTAAGGTGTAGTTTTATGACGTGCAACCATAAACTCATCTAATAGGATCCTGATTGTCTCATTTAGAAAGTGTGTAACTCTATCACTTTTTAGGCTTAAAGGACATCCATATCGTGGAAGCACATTCTCCCAAAAAAATCTAGTTGTTGTAGCTACCATACACTCTTTCGTAGGTGTTGCTTCTGCCCACAGTGTGAGATAGTCTGTATAAGTAATGATATAACGTGATCCAGTCCTGCGCATGGCTAGCGAAATAGGTCCTACAAAATCAATGGCCCATTTCTCAAATGGTTTTTTACTAATAATTGGTCTCAAAGACATCTCATCTCTTTACCCTGGACTTCCTAGGCATTGACAATGATCACATGCCTTACAATAATCTTTACAGTCTTTATACAATGTCTCCCACCATAATCCAACAATTAGGATCTTCGAGGCACTACATAATGGCCTTCTGCAATACAACCATGAGCTTATTCCATGATATCCTTACGCTCATGCTCTAACACACAACGTCGTAAACTTTCATCTCTTCCTAGCTTGTAAAGGTCACCACTGATTAACATAAATGGTGCCATGCGTATTTCAAGCTACCTCTTTTCTAATGATTTCATTCCTTCTGGTGCCATACTTGTTCGTAGAAAGACAACAATGTATTCTAATTCCGCATTGTAACCTGTATAATTGTGCATCTGACATTGTTTCTTCAATCATCTATGCATCCTCTCCTAAATTGATTCTAGATAAATGGTCTAGTCTAGAATTGCTTTTCCCTGGCTTCACTACAACTGTGAAATAAAACTATTGAAATAGAAGTACCCATTTGCATCTGCGCCCCTATAAGATGAGATTTTTTACCAAGTACTTCAATGCCATTTGATCTATATAAAATAAAAATGGTTTTTCTAACAAGTAATGTCAAAACTTGTACAATGCATAGATCATTGACAAAGTTTCGCGCTCTGGAGTTGGATAATTCCTTTCAGTAGGAGTCAACTTCCTACTAGAAAAATAGATTGGATGATCTATAATACCTTCACCAAGTTGAGCTAACACAACGCAAATGGCCATACCAGAAGCGTCCACATGCATATGAAATGGTCTTCCCCATGAGGGAAAGTGCAGAATTGGCGTGGTAGTAGGTTTCTCTTTTAATATCTTGAACACGGGTTGTTGTGGTTCTCCCCAATAAAATGTACCTTTCCCCTTTAGAAATTCTTCCAAGGGTGCGGCAATTTTGGCATACCCTTTTATGAATTTTCTATAATATCCTGTATGACCTAAAAATCCGTTCACCTCACTCTGACTGATAGGAACTTTCATGCCTAAAATGACTACAAAATTGGCTGGATCAAATAGTAAAACTTCCTTGGAGATTCTATGTCCTAAAAATATCCCAAATGGTGTAGAAAATATGCACTTCTTGATGTTCAAAGAGATACTCAATTGTCTTCATCGTTCAAACATTAAGCACAAATTGTAAGAATGATCTTTCACAAGCCCATCTACTGTCCAATTATCTAGGTAGACATGTAGGAATTTGTGAATAAAATATTTGAATGCCTGAACAATTATCTGTGAGAATACAACAGACACGTTTTTCAATCCAAAGGGCATCATAGTATAGGAAAAAAATGCCCCATTCAATAGTAAATGTTATCTTTTCTTGATCCTCCTAAGCAATCCTAACCTGATGATACCCATAAAATCCGTCTCTAAAAGAATAAATTTCATGCCCTACAACTCCTTCTAGAATCTCCTGATTGAATGGCATAGGGAATGGATCTGTGATGCATGTAGAATTCAGCTCCCTGTATTCCACACATATCCTAATTTGTTCGTCCTTCTTAATACTGATCACCATTGGGCTAACCCATTCTAACTCATCAAGGGGCTTGATAATTCCAGATTTCAACATTTTATCAATTTCGTCCTTTACCTTTTTGTGCAAATTATTATTCATTATATAAGGCCTCTTTCTAACTGGTCATGCACCATCCTTAAGTTTGATTTTCATTTCCCTAAGTAATTCATGCACACCCTTAAGTTCATGATATCCTCGAGGGAATAAGTCCTGATAATCCTTGAGAACTCAATGATTTTTGCTACCTCCGAGTCTGACCAGTAATCTCAATTTATGGCCTCCTCAGGCTCAGCCTCTGAACCTATATTCATCTTCTTTGTCTTCATGGGTTCATGGTAGGCACGCATATCCTTGTCTGCACTATCCAAAACCTCGCGCACCCCCCTGTGAATGTTCAATATCTAGGTTATCAACTTCCTCGTCATCCATGATGTAGACCATCTTTCTTTTCTTTTTCTCAAGGAAAGCACGTTCAAGTAGTTTAGAGTCTACTTCTTCTTCCTTTTCAAAACATGCACTCAACTCTGTCTCACTGAATAACTATTGAATATGCTCTTCTGTTTTTGCACTATCTCCCATAGTTAAGCACTTGAAAAATTTTAATGCCTCTGGCACAGGAGGTTTAGTTGAGAAGTAATCAAATGTCTGGATCATACCTGTAGTCAAATCTGGCCAGTTCCCTATTTCTCTATGTAGTTCTTCATATACACACCAAGTGCATGTGCATCATTGGAGCATGGAATACAATCTATGCACCCAGAGTGAAGATGGTAATGATTCCTATCCTGTTGTCCAGAGTCTCTCACACTATTGAATGTGATGCTAAACAGTTTGATCACCATGATAAGTGCAAATTTGTGTAGGTGAATTGTTCCTTTTAAACCTAGTAGAAAAAGCTATTCCAATCTCTTCCTAGTGTATAAGGTTATCTCTATGGACTACCCATCAGTGCGCTGCCATCCCGCATAGTGTATATACTAACATATCCCTCCGTGTAACTTGGTCTACCCAATGTGTTTCCATGGCCTTTAAAAATGCAGGGAGATCTTCTGTCCTTGTATACCAAATTACTGTGTTGCCTATTCTTCGAATTGAATGAAATTCATTCTTGTGCACAACCACATTTTTCACCTCGTGTCCTACTAATTCATATGTACCATGAGCCCAATTGTCACATGCCTTCTTTTAATGGCTCATTGACCTCTGGGTCCTAAATAACATGTACATATAATCTGTTTAAGTCCTCCTCACTTAGAGGTTCAACATAGGGTGTAGAATTCCCATCTGTCAAAGGCATCACAACCCTTTCCTCATTATTTTTGTTGGTGTGAGTTATCCTATGTGTCCTCCTCCCATATTGGAGGGTCATCTCATATGGGTTAGGTTTAGGGTTTGCTATTGAGTCCTTCACTAGGGTTACTCAACACCCTATATGTACCCTTTTACTATTCATTTATGAGCATTCTAAGACACTCCGTTGTCTTTTTCTTATGTACAACTTTGTTTCTGTTTTACAAATCTTTCATTGTTGATCGATCATTGCGTTTACTTTGGAGCCATTTGATTTCATTGGAGTGCAAATTATTCGTGGTGCATCGTTTCCGATACAATTCTTTAGTCTCTTTCATGGTATCAGAGCAGAGATCGGGTAAACGTGCATTCATCTTTTGAGTTGTGATTACTCTTGGTCTTTTTTTTACTCTCGTGCAAGTTTTTTGATCATTACTACTGTGTTTTTTTGCTAACTTTTTGTAACAAGTTGTTCTTGGAAAAGTTGCTTTTTTGTGTTATACGTGCATGTGCATGTTTTCTTCATGCCTTCGAGGTTTCTGTTCTTTTTGCAGCTACATTTAGCTAGCTACAGCTAAATCTAGCGGATTTACTCAACAAGGGTTTTTTTTTTGGTTTTTTAAATTTATTAAACCAGAAGTAATCTTATTTAACAAATGGTTTTTTTTATTAAAAAATAATAATAAATAAATAAACTGTTTTTCTTCAGAACTCTGTTGCTCTTTTTTTGTGTTGGTTTTTTCAGGTTTCAGGTTGTTTCAAAAACAAATTTCTACCACCATTGTTCACTGTGGCTAACTTGCACGTGGTACACCCTTTTGTTGTTGGCCACTTCCTGCACCACCCGTTGCTGCACCTGTCGTTGCCCACGTCGCCCGCTGCTGCACCTGTCGTTGCCCACGCCGCCCGCTGCTGCCCGCTACTATTCCTGCCGCTGTCCACGCCTCCCTACTGCTGTTCCTACTGCTACTGTGCTTGCCACCTGCTGCTACACCAGCCACTGTCCCCGCCACCCTTGTTGCTGCTACTACCATGTCCGCCGCCTGCCAAGCATCCCTCCTTCCTCCTCCCTCCTTGCTGCGCATTTTGCTTTTACTTGGTAAGTTTTTTTGGTAAGGTTTCAAATTAGTTTTTTTTTAAATTCCACTTTCCATTTTTTTAAAAATCTAAATTACTTTTTTTAAAACAAATTTCTTCTAATTTAAAAACACACAAAAGCTATTTAACAAGTGTGGTTCGCTTTTTTAAAATTTGCAATGTTTTATATTATTACTTGCGTTTAAAAAAAAATCATTCAAAAAGGAAAGTATTTTTTGAGGAAATTTAATACTTTCTAATTTTTATAGTATTTTTTTTTAAATTTAAAAAAGGATCTTATTTCATTCATTTAATTAAATCTTAATTATTTGAAATTAATTAGATTTAATTTAATTAAATCTAGTTTTATTAATTTATAAATTTCCTTCATTATGGTTAGTGTTTTTTTAAATCATGACATTTAAATTAACGTAATATACTCGCCTTTTTTAAAGTTCATTTACTGCTCAAAAATAAAATAAATCAAACGTTTCCTAACGGTAATATTTTTTTAAAATGTTATTATTGATTCTTTCTTCTCTAATTGTGTGCTCAAGTGTGCAGTATCACTCTGAGGACCTACTTTTGTCTTCCACGAATGCCTTTCCAGTGTTCTAAAGATCATATCGGGAATCATCTTGAGTCCTTATTCAAACCATCTTTATTCTTTGTACCCTTATTATTGTTTGCGACCAGTGAGCGCATCCGCCATAGTTTACAGCAAGGGGTTTATCATTTGCGACCTGAGACACTTTTTCTCACAACCACAATCTGGATTTCACGTCCTTCCTAGTTTTTTGCTATTATGCTTGGTATACGGTGTCACTATTTGTTGCACTCCACAAAACATTATTGTGGTCTCCTATCTTGCACGTTATTACGTTGATTGCAAGATGAGTTACCAAGTTTTTACAAACCGAACACTCACGGACCCGATTATATTCAACACACTAATCTATAAAGTGTTGAAAGCAAGGGGGTTATTATATTATCCTGGGTGGTTGTGTTTCTTTTTTACATTTCTTCTCTCTCTTTTCCACTATGGATGCACTTTCAATTCCTTTGCTTACGCCATTCAACTTTTTCAAATGGAGATTAAAAATAATAATGAAACTAAGGGGTAAAGGGTTATATCCGCATCACCATGGGATCTAAGACTTAACCAAATGACAAACCTAAAAAATCTAAGCAGTTAAACCACAGTGATGAAGCTTTAGGTCTTCTTTGCATGTCTGTTTCTCCCAAATTTCTCTTCCACATTAAGTCATCTGAAACACCTAAGTCTATGTGGACAACACGCTAGATGAAATGTTTGGACAACTACAATGACATGAGAGTGCATGAGTTTGAAAATGAACTACTAGGGTTAAATTCTAGTGATTTTAAAAACCTAGAAGCATTCTTCTTGAAGTTTTTCCACACTATATTGTTGTTAAAGGAATGTCAAGTAGAGAAGAAAGATTCTCCACTGATCTTATTGATTCTCTCTAAGTTAGGTCCTGAATATTTTGTCTTTGTGTCAACTTTGTATGCTACAAAATTTGCCTTGGGAAAGGACTTGGAATATGCCCTCCTTTGACTATTTTTCATCCCAACTCATTCGATAACAAGACAAACTCATTCAAATGGGATCTCTCAAGTCCAAATCATATGCCCTTGTAGCAAGTACTAGTAAGGAAAAGAAGACTGAAAAGAAGAAAGAAACAAAGGATTTCAACGTAAGAAAGGAACCAAGACCAATACCTAAAAATGACACATGAACACTTCGAATTCTGAGCCTAGAGGCACAGAAAAGTACAGGTATTTGTGTTGCTATTGCAAGAAGTCCTAGTCATAAAGAGCACCACGTGTTATGAGAAAACAAATTGATCACCCTTATCTCAATTACTTGAGAAAAATTAAATAGGTGTTCCTGAATCTATAAAAAAAAATACTTTGAAGGTCGAGTCTTCCACTACAAAAGGTTCTAAATATGATAAGAAGAAAGGAAAGGCCCTTATAGCCAAATTTTCTCCTTCATCAACGTGGATTATAGATTTCGGTGCCTCGCACCAAATGGGTTCTTCACATGTTGAGTTCTCCAACATTGATCCTTGTGGAATTTCCCAAATCATGATGGGTAATCACACGATAGTTTTTGGTTTCCAGTAGTGGATCGGTAGAGATGGGTGGGGGAACATTCAACCAAGTGTTAAGTGTTCCTAATATCTCTACCAATCTCCTATCATGTTTACCAAATTAATCACCTTGGTGAAAGAAAGCGAGTGGAATTTGGTCCTAACTAGGTGATTATTCGTGAGCTTAACGATGATACTACAGTGGCTGAAGGAAAGGCTAGATCACCATTCATAGTTGATATACCTTTTCCAACTTTACTTCTGATTCTACGCCCACTAGTCTTGCTCACTCATGTAAATGAGGTTAGTAAGCAATGACATGAGCAATCCAGACATCTAAATTATCACTACCTTGAACAATTGAGCCAAAATGAAATGGTCAATGGGTTACCCTGCGTCAAGTTTTCTAAGGGTCTTTGTGAGGGTTATACCCTTGGAAAGCACCCTGAAAAGAACTTTGACAAAGGAAAATCCTCGAGAGCTACTCGTTCCTTTGGATCTTGTTTACAGTCAATGTATTTTGGTCCATTTCCATCTCCTTCATTTACTAGAGCTAACTTTATGTGCTAACCTTCATTGATGACTATTCACGATATACTTGAGTATATTTTCTTAAGGTTAAGTCTGAAGTCTTTAAACTTTTTCAGGACTTTAAGGCTCTTGCTAAGAAACAGGCAGAACAGTCTATCAAGGTTCTTCAAACTGACAATGGAGGTGAATATGTAAACAATAGGTTCATGGATTTCTTTACTTCTGAAGGGATATCCTTGCAACATACAGTTGCTTATACGACCCTTTGCAGAATGGTGTAGTAGAAAGAAAGAACCTTACTCTTAAGGAGATGGCCACTTGTATGATTCACTTGAAGTCTCTTCCTCCACAGTATTGGGCTGAAGCAGTAAATTTTTCTAGTTACATTTAGAATCATGTTCCTCAGAAGGTAGTAAGAGGGATGAAATCCTTTGAAGCCTGGTTTGGATGCAAACCTAATGTTGAGCACTTTCGAGTCTTCGGATCCAAGGCTATGGCTTGGATTCCCAAGAAGAAACACAAGGCATTTGGAACCAAAATCCAAACCTTGTATCTTTGTAGGGTATCCTGATGGCATAAAGGGATATCGATTGATGAATCCTACTTCTCATGAGCTATATATTGACAGAATAAGTGTTAAGGTCAATGAGTCCTCTTCGACTTCTACTTCTCCACCTATTAAGGTTCTTCATCTCACTGATTTATATTCTAACTCATCAGATGATGATACTGTTGAGTGTGCTCCTCTTCTTGATCCTTCCTGACCATCAGACCACTGAGTCTTCTGATTCTGATAGTAGTGATGATGAGGACTACGTATCCCTTCTCACTCAAGTGAAGAATCTTCTGAACTCTGAGCCTAATCCTCTTGGTCCTCTTTGGGCTAGGAAAAACTTTGTAAAGTGTTGGAGATTTAGTTGGATATACTTCGAGATATGAGACATACTCACTTCAGACTTCTTTGAACCCCACTCCTTCTTCACCTTTGCTTCTAATCCATAGTCTTTCTAGGAGGCTTCTGGTATTCCTAAGTGGGATTCTGCCATGGATGAGGAGTATTCCTCTCTCATGAAGAATGATACTTGGGATCTCACCCTTATTCCAAAAGGATGAAAAATCATTCGGTGTAAGTGGGTGTTTTCGAATAAAGTATGGAGTAGATGGAGACATCAAAAATTTTAAATTACGATTAGTAGCTAAGGGTTTCTCTCAAATAGTTGGGGTTGATTATACTGAAACCTTTTCCCTGGTTGAGAAGATGACTTCTATTCGACTGACCCTAGGCATTTCCACAGTCAAACAAATGGAAAGTCCAACAAATGGATGTTAAGAGTGCCTTCCTTCATGGGGAACTAGAGGAAGATATCTACATGGAACAACCTCCAGAGTTATGTCCATGATTCCTCCCTTGTTTGTAAGTTAAAGAAGTCTCTTTATGGCCTTAAACAAGCCCCTTGGGATTGGTATGCCAAGATGGACTCCTTTTTACTTACATCAGGGTTTATTAGGTGTCACTCTGATCCAAATGTTTATATTCTATGGCAAGATGACTCCATACTCATTCTTGTTCTCTATGTTGATGAATTGTTGATCACAGGTGGTTCTTCCTATAGTATTGATTCTATGAAGACCGCCTTGGCCAACATGTTTTCCATGACTGACTTAGGTTTTCTTCGTTAATTTCTTAGTATCCAAATTTCACAATCTGAATCGAGGATTTTGATTTTGCAGCCGAAGTATGCTCTTGATTTGCTAGCTCATTTTTAGATGTCTGATTTCAAGTCTTATCCTACTCCTTTTCTTGTCGGGGTTAAGTTGGTTTCTGATTGTTATACTCCATTGGTTAATGGTACCTCTTTATCAATAATTGGTGGGGAGCTTGATTTATTTGACTCACACTTGACCAGATTTATTATATGCTATGCTGGGATCGTTTCCATGATTCATGCAGGAGCCACATGAGCTGCATTAGAAAGTAGCTAAATGGATCCTTCATTATGTTTTTGGAACTTATACTGATGGCATTCACTATCATGGAGGGGTAGATATTGACTTGATTGGGTTCACAGATTCTGATTGGGTCTAGTGACTTAGATCATCAGAAATCTACTTCTGGCTACAGTTTCTCTCTTGGTTCGATTCCTATTAGTTACTATAGCAAGAAGTGGAATGAAATTGTGATATCATCTACAGAGGTAGACTACAAAGGAGTAGTTAACGCTGCCATAGAAAGCTATTTGGCTACAAGGTATTTTGACAGAGTTTAGTATCCACCTTCAGTGGCCTATCATTATCTACTGTAATAACACCAACACTATCTTTATTTACAGAAATCAAGTTCAACATCAATAAACGAATCACATTGAGATCCATATGCACTTCATACAAGAGCTTATTCATGATGGAATCATCGACATTCAGTACATTCAGACAATTGATCAGATTTTAGATTTATTTACCAAGCCCTTCACTTAGATGAAGTTTCTTTACTTATGGTCTCTTCTTGGGGTGATGTCTTTTACATCTTCTCATCTTCTTTGGGCTATGTAGTCCTTCTTTTCTTCTTCTTCTTCTAGGAATATGTGTGTTTGTATATGGGCACCTTATCAGGATTTTAGTTGTCGGGCCCCATTGACACATCTTTCTTAGTTGTTTAGGAGTTTCTTCTTTTTCCGTCTGACTCATCATAGCCACTACCTCAGCTTTGATGAAGGGGGGTGTTGGTGTGAGTTATCCTATGTTTCCTCCACTCACATATTGGAGGGTCATATCACATGGGTTAGGTGCAGGGTTAGGTTTAGGGTTTTCTATTGAGTCTTACACTAGGGTTACTCAGCACCCTATATGTACCCATTCACTATTCTGATTTATGAGTATGCCAAGACACTCCATCTGTCTTTATCTACATGTGTACAGCTTTGTTTCTATTATGCAAGTCTATTCAGTTATGGATTGATTATTCCTTGTGATTATGTTGGAGCCATTATGATTCAACGTTGGAGTGCAACTTCATCGTGGTACATCAGTTGCCAGCTATGATTCATCACAACTCTTTCAACCCCCACACATATATACCCCTGAAATAAATTTTCTTTAGTGTCTATTCGCAGTTACATGTTTATCAGGGCTTGTAAGCAAGTGCTGGATAAATTCACTTTTTTCACCCAGTGCTCATACCACATCATGCATTAGAGGTACTATAAACCCTCCATGTTCTAGTGATATGTGTATCTTTCAAAACTCCTAGTGGGCGTAACTCATTAACTTGAGTTTGCCATGAAAAATTACATCAGCATGATGGTGTTAGACAATGGAGGCCTCCCTATTTTCTCATCCATGTCATCTAGATGTAAGGACCTTGATATATTCCATCACATGTATCGATCAACATGTTGCTACACACCGAGTTCAAATATCTACAACATATCATGGTGCTTAAGAGGACTTTATTTCACCCAATTGTCAATGCAAACTAAAGGAATACTTTGCATGCACATATTTGTCGTTCAGTCTCTTGTATTTATCGCTCACCAGTAGTTCCCTTTTAAAGAGGGACTTCTACTATCAAAAGAAGAATAATGTAATCTTGGTAGCATTTCATTTTAGCATACCACTTTCAGATCAAAAAAATAATTTATCTAATGTCTACTATTGTTAATAATCTCCATAACCATTCAAGCGTGGGAAAACACACTTTGATGATTCCTTAAGGTCGTTCTATAAAATCCTGTTCAAGGACTTCCAACATATATGGCTAGGATGATGAGAGTACCTCACATGTAATATTTTTATCCAAAAATTGGTATTCCTAGGCTTCTGGTGAGAATGTATAATCTCACACTTGATGCTTCATGTGTGTATGGCAATCCTTCTACTATCAATGCCTTAGGTCCTTCTATTATCCTGGGTATCCCCTTCTCTCCTTAATTATTGATGAAGAAAAAATTCTATGCATCCTTGTGCCATGTCATGTCATCTTAATATATTCTACTTTCTCAAATGATTCCTATAAGTTGAGTACTCTTCATAGATAATGGTTTTATGGCATGTATATCTATTATATTCCATTTTTGAAGTCCTAGTGGGCCTAGAGTTTTGTCCATTGTGGCAGTGACAAAGCATTCACAGAGTGAAGAAATCATACTCAAACCTATATGCCCATAGATCTAGGGCACATATTGATAATATCTGTAATGATTTATACCCTAGTGTACATAGGTAACTCAGGGAAAATCCTATCCCCAAAATTGATGTGGAAATATTACATGTATGCAAGAAATTGGGGATGTCTTCCTCTACCCTGAGTATATCGTGATCATGATAGAATTCATGTTAACTCCACCATTTTTATCTTCCCTATTATGTTCCAAATAAGTTGGGAAAATAAGATATAGCCTTCTAAATTATCAATGGAGTGACAAACAAGTGCAAGGAAAATAAGTTGAGGACACACCCATCTCTAACACTAAAAGTGAAATTCATGAAAATCAAGAGATGGTCAGACCTTAGAGCGGAATCATCCCATAGGAATTCCTTCAATATCCCAGAGCACCAACTTAGGAAATACAATCCTATAAAAAGGGTGGAAAAAACACCTGGAATCCCTTAAAAAACAAATGATCCTTACATACACTCATGATAAATATTGTCAATGTTTGGGTATGGATCACCGAAGAGGATAAAAATGTCATCCAAATTAACATGCAAATGGCCAAGGAAACCCCTCTTATAAGAGGAAAAATTAAAAGAGAATTTACAAGGAGAGATGCACTTACATATCTATAACCTCTAAGACATTCCATAAAAGTAGAAGACATTGTAGGAGTGCAATAAGTTTCTCCTAGATCAGTTATAGAGTCCCCACTGGTATCTTATGACCCATCTTCATATGAGGAGGTATATGAGGATACTTTGAAATAAAGAGAAACCATAATAGAATAGGAATCAATATACATTTGACCCAAATTATATTTCCCTCTGTAGGTGTGCCATCACCCAAAATTGAATATGGGTGGATTGAGGAAACACTTGTTACTCAAAGGGAACAAGGTGATTAGACCACATTGTTAAGTTTGGAGCTTAATTTCTTCACAAGAAAATTTCTTTTACATGTTTCTTGTTTTGACAACGACTCGCATCAGTCAGAAGGTAACCAACATCAGTTAGGAAGTGACCAACATCAGTAAGGAAGGAACTAACATTGGTCACCTATGCGATAGTGATTTGTTCATTAAATGAGAATTAGAATAAATCTCTTGCTTTAAATATGATTTATTTATTTTAAAATCATAGCTAGTTTCCTATAATAGCTATATATGCATGTATGCATTATATGAGGGTATGAGAGAAGAAAATTACAATTGTTTTCAAGTAATTTTTATGGGTGGAGTAAGAAATAGTATCTTAGTGAGGGAAAATCATTGAACATCTTGTGAGGTGTTGTGAATAAAACATATCTTCATTTTATTTCCTTTATAAAGAACTGAATAATATTATTGGCCTTTTCTTGGTAGACGTATCCCACACTGGGGTGAACGATGTTAAATATGGTGTTATTTTTCTCTTATTTATTTTATCTTCTAACTTATTTCTACATTCATTTCTTGTATGATTTATCTGATTATAGATTTGTGCAACATTTTTATATGGTTTAACCACAACAATTGGTATCAGATCTCTTTTGTTTGGATGTTTTGTGTGTTGAAATGATTTACTCAAATAGGGTTTTTTGATTGAATGGGGGTAGAGTAATGGTAGAAGATAGTAAATACTGAGTAGAGAAATTTGAAGGTCGTAATTATAAACTATGGAAGATGTAGGTGGAGGATTATTTGTATCAAAAATAATCTATACTTACCGTTGGATGAGTATAGACATCCGGACATGATGAATGATGAAGAATGGAAGGGTCTTGATAGAAAGGCTTTGGATAGAAAGGCTTTGGGATCTATAAGATTGATCCAAAAAACATCGGTGGGTTTGAATTTTATAGATGTAAAAACCACAATAGAGTTGATGAAATATTTATCAAATTTGTATGAAACTCCTATTACTTCTAATAAGGTTTATTTGATGAAAAAATTGTTTAATTCTAATATGCAATAAGGTGGATCATTATCTAATCATTTGAATGATTTTTGATCTATTTTAAATTAATTGAAAATAGTAGAAATTCCATTTGATGATGAAGTGAAATAACTTTTATTCTTTTGCTCTTTTCCATATAGTTGGAATAACTTGGTAATGGTTGTTAATAATACAATGACTATTTCTAAAGGTTTGAAATTTGATGATGTGGTTAGAGTAATCCTTAATTAGGAAATACATAGAAAACACTCAGGAGAATCATCATCTAGAAATTCTTTAACTATAGAAAGTAGGGGAAGATCTAAGGAGAGTTCATCAAAGACAAATAATAATGGGAGATCAAATTCAAGGCATGACAGATCTAGATCCAGGTATAGATATTTAGCTTTGCTAGAATTATGAAAAGAGAGGAAATGTAAAGGAGTGTTGGTCTAAGGAAAATAAAGAGAATACATCAGAAAAAGGTAAAGAGACAAACATTTCAAGTGAGGTAAAGCAAGATTCCTTTATTATCTCCTTGGATAATAAATGTGAATTTTGGGTTTTAGGTTCTGGAGCTTCTTTCCATGCTACCCCTAATAAGGGTTATTTCAAAAATTATGTTTAGGGTGATTTTGGACAAGTTTATTTAGGAGATGATGAGCTATGGCATATTACTGGTAAAGGTGATGTTTATCTAAAGTTTTAGAATGTAAATCCATGGGTATTGAAAGATGTGAGGCATTAGTTGAGCCTCAAGAGAAATCTAATATCTATAGGGCAACTTGGTGAATCTGCATGTGTGGTTACATTCTCAGCTTATTATTGGAAGGTTACCAAGGGATATCTTGGTGTGGCAAGAGGTAATAAGGTAGGAAATTTATATCTATCTACTTGTGTTACTAATTCTATTTCTATGCTATCTACTACATATTCATATGTAACCATGTGGCATAATCGAATAGGCCATATAAGTGAAAAAGGAATGTAGATCTTAACGGATAAGGGTAAGTTATCAGATTTGAAATAGTTAGATCTTGAATTTTGTGAGCATTGCATATTTTGAAAGCAAAAAGAGAGTGAGATTTATCAAGGTTGGGTCAACAAATAAGGAACATAAATTGGATCTTGTACACTCATATGTTTGGGGACCATCTCAGGTAGCTTCTATTGGAGGATCCCAATATTATGTAACTTTCATTTATGATGCCACAAGGAAGGTACGGATTTATTGTATTAAGCATAAATATGATGTTTTTGAGACTTTTAAAAGGTGAAAAGCCCTTATAGAAAATAAAACAAACTTAAAATTGAAGTGAATTAGATTTGAAAATGGTGGTGAGTACTACAACAAGGCTTTTAATGATTATTTTTTAGAGAATGGAATATAAAGAGAAATAATGGTTCCTAGAACTCTACAGGAGAATGTATTTTTAGAAAGAATGAACATAACAATAATGGAATGCGCTAAAATCATAGGATACATGTTGGCTTTCCTTTGAAGTTATGGGAAGAAGGTGTGTGGATATAGAAGTGTACTTGATCAACCATGGGCCTTCAACAACACTGGATGGTAGAATACCAAAAGAAGCTTGGTCTAGAAAAGATGTAGAATTTTTTTTCTTAGAGTTTGTCTCAGAATCTTTTTTGTCTGTTGATAGAGAAAATATGAGGAATTTGGATGCTAAATTTAAGATATGTACTTTCTTTTGTTATGGATTTGGTGATTTCAGATATGGATTTTGGGATTTATAAGATTATAAGATTTTTAGGACTCATAAAATTTATTGGAATGAAAATAGAATGTATAGGGATAAGGTTTTGGTGCCTAAACATGACCATGTTGATGATATTTTGAAGGAAAATCAACTTTCATACCTAAAGAAGACATTCAAAGACACTGACCTTGGTTCTATAGGAACCGATGTTAGTCAGGCTAACTAGCATCAAAAATCATGATCAAGTTTAGATAAGACAACTACAAGAACTAGCGTTAGTACTCCTAGAACCGATGTCGATAAGGCAACCACAATCAGTCGACAGATAGAGGAAGCATGGTCAGTTATAGAACCACGGTCGTTACAAGTGATCAGAATCGGTCACTAACATAGATTGACATGAATGTGCAACAAGCACATAATGAGCCCCAAACACCCCAGATCTCAGTAAGAAGGTCAAAAAGAGTAAGTAGGCCTCCAAAGATATTTTCACCTTCCTTTTCTTATTTACTACTAACTAATAGTGGTGAAACATAAATCTTTAAAGAATCAATGTAGGTAGATACCCACGAGAAGTGGGAGCATGGTATGGATGAGGATATGGAATCCATGGAACAAAATCAAACATGGGATTTGGTCAAGTTGTCAGATGATAAAAAAATCTACAGAAAAAATGGGTTTACAGGATCAAGGAAGAAGAGGGTGGACTAAAAAGGTACAATGTGAGGCTTGTGGTAAAGGGATTTATATAGAAATAGGTATTGAATTTGATGATATTTTTTCTCTTATAGTTAAGATGAATTCTATTTGTATTGTTCTAAGTTTACTTGCAAAAAAAGACTTGCATTTAGAATAGCTTGATGTAAATATGGATTTTCTTCCTGGTGATTTGGAGGAAGATATTTATATGCAGCAACTGCTTTCTTATGAAGTCAAGGGTAAGGAGAAACTTGTGTGCAAACTAAAAAAGAGCCTATATGGGATCAAGCAAGCTCAAATGCAATGGTATTTGAGATTTGACAATTTTATGCATGAGCATGATTATATGATATGTGAATTTGACCATTGTGTTCATTTTAAGAAGATTAAAAATGGGAGCTATATTATTTTTTTACTGTATGTGGATGATATGTTGATTACACGATCTAGTATGCAGCACATTGGCAAACTTAAAGAAAGGTTAGCTCATACATTTTCAATGAAAGATTTTGGATCTCCAAAGAAAATCATTGGCATGCAAATTCACCGAGACAAGAAAAACAAGAGGTTGTATTTATCTCAAAAATATTATATCAATAAGGTGTTAGAAAGTGATAACATGTAGAATTCAAAACATGTTAGTACACCCTATGGCTGGAAACTTCAAATTGAGAAAAAATCAGTGTCCTTCATCACACAAGGAGGTTGAGTAGATGACATGTATTCCATATGCTTTAGCAGTAGGAAGTCTTATGTATGTCATGGTTTGTACTAGACCAAACTTTACACAAGAAGTGGGAGTTGTGAGTGGGTTTATGGCTAATCCAAGTAAATAACATTGGAAATCAGTCGAATGTATTCTTAGGTACTTCAAAGTGACATCTGACATGGAGTTATGCTATGGAAGGTCAGATAATCATTTACATGGCTATGTTGATTAAGATATGGATATGTTTTCATAGTAGGTGGAAAGGTAGTTAGCTATATTTCAAGATTGTAGAAGGTTGTCGCTTTGTCTACTATAAGAGGTTAGAGTATGTTGCATCTACAAAAGCTAGCGAGGAGATGATATGGATGAGTAGGTTCATGAAAGAGTTGGGTAAGAAGTAAGAGGATTGCAGATTATACAGTGATAGTCAGAGTGCGATCCATCTAGAAAAGAACTCATCATTTCATTCAAGAACAAGACATACTCAATTGAGGTATCACTTCATACAACATGTGTTAGAGGATGTGCATCTGAAGTTAGAGAAAATCCATATGGATGAGAACCATATGGACATGATAACGAAGTCATTGGTAAGGGATAAGTTAGAGCTTTACTCCACTTTTGTTGGTCTTAAAGTTTGATACTTGAAGAGTAAGAAACGAGCCGAGGAAAAGAAACGAAGGATGATGATGTAAAATACAATGCATCAATTGATCTCCAAGTGGGAGATTGTTAAGTGTGGAGCATAATTGCTTCACAAGAAACTTGGTTTTACATGTTGCTGGTTTTGACAATGACCGACATCGGTCTGGGGATGATCAGAAGGTAACTGACATCAGTTAAGAAGTGACCGACATTGGTCAGGGAAGGAAATGACATCGGTCACCTGTGTGATGGTGATTTGTTATTTAAATGAGAATTAGAATAAATATCTTTCTTTAAAGATGATTTATTGATTGTAAAATAATATTTAGTTGCCTAGAATAGTTATATATACATGTATGCATTATATGAAGGTATGAGAGAAGAAAATAGACAATTGTTTGCATTTAAGTTTTCTTGGGTGAGAAAGAAAGAGTAGATAAGTGAGGGAAAAACATTGAATATCATTGTAAGGTGTTGTGAAGACATCATATATTCATTATATTTCCTCTGTAAAGCATTGAATAATATTAGTGGTTGTTTCTTGGTGGACGTATCCCACACTATGGGTGAACCACGTTAAATATGGTGTTATTTTTCTCTTGTTTTATTTTATCTTCTAGCTTATTTCTGCATTCATTGTTTGTATGCTTTATCTGATTATAGATTTGTGTAACACTATTATATGGTTTAACCCCCAACAAATTTTCCATTCATGTGTTAATGAATAATAAATAACTTGATTTGATTACATATAGAAAATTGGTCCATAGAGATAAAGAGGAAATGATTTTCCATGGGCAAGAGATAACTTACTATAGAGGTAGTCATTGTTGTTTGGATCCACAAATAAGTGATGCATTGAAGGATTGGGTGGAAACATTGTTGTTGTCTGGCTTGATCCTTCAACTTATTCACAAAAAGAATCATGAATTGGGCCATGAGAAACTCACATTGTTCGAAGCTCACATTGTTTGAAGGTCATAAAGAGAAGGATGATTTCTTAACCAAATATGATATCAAAAATATTGAGGGAAATATGAAAGAAGTTAGATATAAATTTGAGATCAATGATGATGTTAGAAAATTCATCACAAATAATCTTGAAAAATTATGTGTATGAAGAAAATGAAAAAATGAGAATGGACGAGAAACCCCTTGTCTTACGCCTCCCGTTTCCTTAACACCATGACTAGATGTTAAAGTATGGACACAATAGTGTTGGTTTGAAAATCGGTTAGTTAGGCAGGTCGTGGGGAAACAGGCCAACAGTGTGTAGGGCATAGCCCCTCTTTGAGACACCAAAGCAAAATTGGTTTATTGTTAATCTATCAAGCAAGAATCTGTGTAAATATACACTATTCTAACTTCAAGGGGTTTGGGATCTCATCCCAGTAGAGGTAGTTCCAACTACGAATAGAAAGGTAGGAGGGAAGGAACAGATGAGAGTATATATGAAGGAAGAAAAGAAAAGAATTCTAAGACGGAAAGGTCAGAAGGTTTATGTTTTGGGCTGGTAGTAAAGAGAGCCAAAATTACTTGCATAAACAATTAAAACAAAACTAATGAATAGATGACGATAGTAGGAATGAATCCAATAGAATAAAAACATAGATCTAACTTAAGAAAGATCTGATGCAAATAACACATAAATTAAGCACAAATTTTGAACATATGTATTAATATTTCTTCTGTCACAAGAAAACACAAAGTCTTTCTCTCCTCACTTCTCTTTTCATATCCACCTGGAATATAACAATCATTCCAGTATTTATAGAAGAAGAAGAGGAAAGAAGACAAAAACAAACAAACTACTTACAAAATATCTAAAAACTCAAAAGTTGACATTGGGATAGTTTTTGGATGGCAACATCCCATGATGCAACATGGATGATGTCATCGTAAATGCCAACATACTTTTAAAATATTTTTACAAAAATGATCAAAGCATATGCCAGAGGAGAAACTACTCCTCATCATCTCTTTTCTTAAACGGAGTGTCTTGCTTCTGATCAGGAGAGGCGATGTGACACTGAGCTCGGTATTCCATAAACTTGCTGATCATTGTCTGAAGTTTATTATGATTAGGACCCTTGAAATGGTCGTCAATGACTTCACAAGTTTCTTTTTCATTCTTGATCTTGTCAGGTAACCCAGCGTATTCCTCCCATGCATTGATCAAGAATCCAACGAAATCACGATAGGCCAAGAGGTTATTGATAGACTCTCGGTTGAAAGTGACCTTTGGTGCCAAACCTTGAGTGACAATAGCCTTAAAGCACTGTAATGTATCATATGCTTCTCTCAAGGTGTACGCGTCACTGAGCATCCCTAGAGACATCTTTGTAAATGTCTGCTCCATGTTGTATCGTGTGTCGAAGGCTTCATCCTTGATTTGTCTATCCTCTCCAGGATATATTCAATTTTAACGACTCGATAATCTAATGCAACGAGAGCTTTATTTTGTGCTCACGGGTGATCGATGACGCCGACATTTAATAGGTCGTTAGACCAACAGTTAGCCATTGCTTGGAATGTTTCATGTTGTCCAAATCCTTGGAGAGGGAACCTGCTACTGCTTGTAGCTCCTTATTTGCTTGATCAATATCCTGGTAGAGCATTGTGAACTTATTAATCATTTCCTCACTATCTCTGAGGATTTTCTCTATCCAGGAGGATACTGCCACGCCTTTTTCACCAATCTTAGCATACTCATTTATCTTATCCTGACTGAGAACTTCAGTGGGTTCGGCGGTAGTCACGGGAGGAGCGTTGCCCATTCTCTGCAATGTTTGGAGAAGATTTTTGTTCTGTTCATTGAGTATTCTATTCTCCTCTTTTACTTTTTGTAGCTTTTTGCGAAGGGCATCTACAGCAGACAAGGCCTCTCCTTGTAGGATTTCAGATGAGGTTCCCATTATGACTTGAGTCAATATGAAGTCTGTAGGAGATAGATCCTTCTTTTCTTTGGTGAGATTCAAGTATGCAATATCCATAACTCTCTCCCCCAAAGTGATCTTAGAGAAGTGAGTTATCAATTTATGCTTCATGGGTCCCTTCTTCGGAATGACGGAGAAGTCCATGGGTGTGATGGGAACCTTTCTCTTGTGCTGGCTCACATGATCAGAAATCTAGCTAGGACTTATGGGAGTGGGAGTAGAAGGAATAGGGGAAGAAATGGGGGTGAAAGGGGAAGCAACTGAAGAGGCCTCAGGGAAGAACATTGAAACACTTGGTGGTGGCATCGACAAGGAGTCCAACGCGCTACTACATGTGGGAACTAGAGTTACCACATGAGAAGAAAAGGACATGGAGATGGAAGGGATCTGTAATTAGATGGAGGGAACACTGGGTGATAAATCCGCGAGAGAGGAGAAGATGGAAGAGGTGGGAGATGGAAGGGAGGAAGGGAGAGAAGAAGACACATCCATAGTAATAGATGCTTCAATGACAAGGGAGGAGAAGGAGTGGAAGAAGGAATGGTGGGTACCTCAGTAGTTGTAGCTGTGATAACATCCTGGGTGGATGTATCCATTGGAACTTTTGTGGTTTCTTCTTCTTTACCTGGAGATACCAGGTCAACCACTTATTTCTCAGAAGTAGTAGGAGGGCTTTGAGGAGCTTCTTCTTATTTACTTGATTCTCCCTCCTTGCCCTCTCCTTTTCCTTTCAGCACTTGGGCCGGTCATGGAGGTGCTCTTCCTGAAGGAGAAGCAGTGAAATCTACCCCGAGGTAGGTGAGACCATTCTGTTTGCACCAATGTTTGGTGCGCTGCAATGTGGGCTTAACCCTTTCTTGAATGATCTTTGACACCTTGGCTCTGTCGACCTCTACGAATGGCCAATTGTCCCCATCCGTGTCAAGGTAAACCTAATCAATTTCTTGATCAGTCTCTTGGAATCCTTTTGGAAGGATGGCTACACCATAATGGATGATCTCTTCCAGAGCTAGCCGGAGTGATCCTTTCGCCAGATTTATATTTCATGTGTTAGGTCAATCCAGATGTCCTCGATTTCAAGAACATGGATGGGATAAATTTTTTCTCTTGGGAGGAAATGCCGACAATCAAAGGTAGGCCTTGTTGGGAAGTTGTGCTCTAGATTCATAAATTCAAGGTCAACATACATTTCCCGTGCTTTGGCCAGTGTGGTGCAGGTGTATCGGCCAACTGTAAGGGGGAATGGAGTTCCTCCTTTCTTTCTCTTCATGCACTTCTCATGGTAAGTAATTAGTTGCCTTGATAACTCCAAGAGGATCATCTTGGGCCCTGCATACCTTGGTAGCTTTGTTGGTTCACCCTCAAAATTCACTGCTCTAAGATATGTGAATGTGGGGAATTGAGTGAACAATGCTCCCCATTTCTTCGTGGCAGTAATCACACTCGGGATGGTCCAACCGTGTCTCATATTCAGCCTCAGTAAGCAGATTGCCTCATAGAAAAAGGCATCATTTATTTTGGAGAACTGGGAGATGCTGGCCTCGAGCTTGAGCTTTGGGTAGAATTCATATGTTTTGACCTGGGGCCATACGCCATTTCGAGCTAAGCCTGCGAAATATCTTGCTGATGCTGTAGGGTATACAACGTAGGATTTCATGTAGAACTCCCCAATTGTTAGGAATTGTTGAAGCTACTGGGAGATGGTGTCGCTGATGATTTTTCCCCAGCCAAAACACTGATCAGGTGTATTCTTGCTCATGGTCTCTAAGTACCTCAACATCCATTTGTGGAAATAATGGGCATTAGGGAGCCCAAATACTCTGTTCAGGAAGGTGATTGTATCACTCAGTTCCTCATTGAAGTCACTGCGCTGGATGGTTTGTGGCCATTTGCTCACCTGCTTCTTATTTTTTAGATAAAGCTCGTTCATCATTTGCATGCATTTATCCTCATTGTCATTCCAGGCCTTCTTGCAATCTTCTAGACTTATGGTGACATATTTCCTATGATGAGGAATGCCCAGGGTTATTTCAAAGTGACCAGTTGTTAGGTCGATGATTGTCTTTCCTTCCTTATCTTCGACACATCTAATATCCTTGTTGTAGCAACGGGTAACCAACATGATGAATTTATTATTCACAGCGCTTACTAGTAGCCCAGCTGCAAAGTGCAATCCACTCCCCACTAACTTGTTCATCCATGGGCCACTAGTTGCTTGGTTGGTTTTTTCCCAGAAGTCATCCATATCGATATATCCTAGCTCAGATTCTCTGATGTCGAGATCACTCTCTGTATATGAGTCAGGCATCCTGACTTTCTGATATTTTTACTTCATCTCTTGTTCTGACAGCTTTGCTTTAGCTTTAGACTTTGTTGGTTTCTTGCTTGATGAAGAAATGTGTTAGCTCGAGGATGGTTGTTGTTGTTCTGCAAGAAGGATCAAGGAGGTCTAACACAGAAGAGCCATGCCAACCGTCATGTTATTCATAATGAAATCTTGTAGAAAGAAGAATGATAAATTATAAGGCTTAGGGGGCAAGGCGCAAGTTCAAAGCATGCTGCAGAGGCTTTAAAATGTTGGGCGCACTTTTGAGGATGTCAACACGAAAAAAGGTGTGTGTGTGTTAACAGGAGAAAAGTTGTGCTTAATAGAAGGGGCGCGATTTTCTGGGTGTTGACATGTAATTTTAGGTTCCAAAGGGTAAAGCGCAGGGCATGGATTCACAACATGCAACATGTCATTTTGATGTTAAGGTAAATGCGCCTACGCCAAAGGAAAAAATTGCTTAGACTGGGCACTGAAAAATATTGTGTTGCATGGGTTTTAAGTGCGCCCAAGGCGCAGTTTTGAAATATATTGCAAAGGAAATCAATGTGCCAAGGGAAAAAAGTGTTTGGCATGGATTTGAAGCACACAACATCCTATGTTGATGTTGTACAGATTGCGCCTGCACCCTATGAAAGTTACTAAGTGTTATTTTAACTGGCGCAGGTTAGGGTTATGCTACAAGAAGGTACAGTGCGCCAAGGTGCAAAATGTGTGGATGTTGCAGAGAAGGTATGCACACCAAGATTTTTAATCAATTTCAACAGCTTAGATTATTTTCCTTCTTTCTCTTTCTCTCTTTTTGGATATCTCAGAGGGTAAAGAGAGGGTTTGTTTTGACAAGGCAATAGTTAGGAAAAGATGAGTTTTTGGTTTCTTCAGAGGAAGGGGCCTTCAAGATTTGTAGACCTGGAAGGAGAGGAAAAGAGGTTTCTCAGTTGATTAGCAAGAATGAAGCTATCTACTCCAGTGATCCTTTTAATCAGAAAAGGCCCTTTCCATAGTGAATCGAACTTTCCATGCATGCCTTTTGTTTCTTTTCTTTTGTCCCATAACAGGACCGAGTCATTAAATTCAAACTTTCTTTCCCTGGAATTTTTGTCGAAGATGACTTTCACCTTCCTTTGATGCTCTGTCAACCTATTTGCAACTTGAGCTTGTAATTCCCTCAATTCAGTCAAGTACATAATTCTTTTTTCAATAGCATCTGTGAATGTGGAATCCTCCAGGGCCTTAGAAAGTCATAGGGCAGGCAATTCCAAGGTAAGAGGAAGCTCTATGTCTCTACCATATAGCAGCTGAAATGGGGACATGCCTATCACCCTCTTTGGTGTGATCCTATCGGCCCATAATGCATCAAACAACTTTTTATGCCAAGTCCTTTGATTTTCTGTTACAAGCTTGCGCATGATAGTTACCAAGTTTTTATTACTAGATTCAACTTGACCATTCCCTTATGGATAGTAGTTTGAGGAATGAACCAACTGAATCACATAAGTGTAGTAGAATTCCACCAGCTCCTTAGAAGAAATATTCGGAGCGTTGTCTGCTACAATTTTGCTGGGCACGCCAAACATGACAATAATATTTTCTTTTATAAAACTGCACACCTCGGCGGAAGTGGCATTCTTTACAGGAATAGCTTCTACCCACTTACTGAAATAATCAGTAGCTGTTAGAATGTAATGATGGCTGGCACTGGAAGCCGGGTTAAGCATACTAATAAAATCCATTCCCCACTGTTGGAAAGGTTCTTCAATCACAATGGGTTTTAGAGGTAATGCAGGCAATTTCACACGCCCAACAAAATGTTGGCATGCTTGATATTTAGCTACCCATTCTGCAGTATCTTGAAAAAGGGTGGGCCAGTAATACCTTGATCTGAGGATTTTGTGTGTAGTGACTCAAGCTGAGAAATAACCACCGCAAGCCATGTCAATGAAACTGTTGTAGTAGCTGATCCTGTTGAGCCTTGTCCATGCATCTGAGAAATACACCATCAATTCCCCTTTTGTACAAACTATTATCCCAAAGAACAAAATATTTGGATTTAAGTTTGATTTTTCGTTTCTCTTTTCAGGAAAGTTGATCTGGGAATTCTCCATACATCAGAAAGTAAGTAATGTTACTGTACCACTCCTCTACCAGATCTATAAAAAGTACTGCAAGAAAATCTCCATCTATCCTATCCTGATATGCTTCTGTTTTTGATGTCTTCATCTCTCGTCATTAATTCACACAGACCTCTTCCTCGAACTAGCTTTGTTGGTTTAATATCCAGGTCATATTCTTGAACTTTTGTCACCCATTTGCCTCTCAATAATCCTAACTCTTGCTGAGTAAGAATGGATTTAACTGTAGTATCTGGAACCAAAACCACAGTGTTTGAGGAAAGAATATAATACCTGAATGCCTTACAAACCTTCACCACTACATATGCGTGTTTTTCCATGGGAGTGTATTTGCAACTCATAGGCTTTAAGAGGCGTATTCATGAAAGCAATATGAGCTTCTATGTCCTCTTGATTTTTCTCCATAAGTATTGCTGACATGGTATGTTCAAGAGGAATAGCAGTAAAGAATAAATTCTTTACTGAAGTCGGGTGAAACCAAGACCAGATCTTTTGACAAGGTCTCTTTGATTTTCTCGAAGGCTTCCTTCCCTTCCTTGCTCCATTTAAAATCTTGTGTCTTCTTCATCATATTCGAAATATGACGAGTTAGCTCAGTAAAGTCAGGAATGAATCTTTTGAGTAAATTCACTTTTCCAAAGAAAGAGTGAAATCCTTTTTTAGATGTAGGAAAAGGCAATGTCTGAATGGATTTGACGTGTTCTGGATCTATCTTTGTTCCTTCCTTGGAAATAATGTGACTTAGTAGTTTCCCTTCCGTTATAGCAAAGATGGATTTCTTGGGATTCAAAGAAATACCATGCTTGTGGCACTGTATGAAAACCTCTTCCAAGTTTGAAATGTGTGCGCTTCTATCTTTGGAAAATACTGTCAGATCATCCAGGTACACCACTATGCTTATATCTTTGAGGTGAGCAAAGGCTAGATCCATAGCTCTTTAAAATATAGCACCAACATTAATCAGGCCTAAAGGCATTTTCTGGTATGCGAAGGTTCCCTAAGGTGTGATGAATGCCGTTTTGTATTGATCTTCCTTGACCACCTTGACTTGATTGTAGCCTGAGAAGCCGTTGAGCATGGAAAGCATCTTAGATTCAGTGACCACCTGCAGAGTGTGATCCATGATGGGGATGGGGTAGTTGTCTTTCAGTGAAGCTTGATTAAGGTTGCGGAAATCTACGCACAGCCTAATCTCACCGCTCTTCTTTCTTACAGGGACTATGTTGGCCAACCACTCCGAATGATGTATGGGATAGATGATCTTTTCATCTAACAACTTCCGGATTACTGCAAAGATGGTTCCCGAAATGGTCAGGGTTGTGCCGCCGCAGCTTCTGCTTGAAAGGCTTCTATTCTGGTTAAAGTGGGATGTAGTATTTAACTTCCGCAGGATGATATGTTTTTAGATCCTAGTAAGACCAGGCAAAAACGTCCATGTATTTCCTAAGAAGCTCAGTAAAAGCTTCTCCTTCTGGCTTTGAGCAACACTTACCCAGATTTACTAACTTAGGATTATTTTCAGCTCCCAAATTTAGTAATTGTGTGTCGGAGGAATAACCTTCCCCACTTTCGTCATTTTTCTTAAGCATTTGATCATGCTTATCAAACATTTCCTCAAGAGATACCAAACCTTTGGGAATTTTATTCCCTTTTAGTTGGATAATCTCCTAACTTCCTGAGACGTCCATATCCATTTCTCCAACAGTAGTCTGCCTAGGAGGTGAATTGCTTCCCTCATAGTAGATTCCTTTAAAGTTGTCTTTCTGTTGGAGAAATGCAGCAATCTGTGTGTCATCATTGAAAACCTGCCGTTGCTGAATGTTGTTAGTAACCTTTGGGCGAAAGACCATCTCTACCTTGTAGTCCCCCTGTCTAAAGAACGCAGGAGGCTGATCCAGATTCAACAAGGATGCAGTTACTGTAAGCGAATCAGCTCTTGAATTTTGTTCTCTCGAAATGTAAGATACTGAGAAAGCTGAAAAATTCAGGATAACAAAGTAGAACTGATCTCTATAGTGTCGTAGTTTGTGTTTTTTGACTTGGTAGAGGCCTCTTATCTGTTTCACAATCAGCTCAGCATCTCCTCTTACGTGTAATATTTTGATTCCCATTATTCTTTCCTGCTCCATGCCTAACAACAATGCTTCATACTCAGCCATATTGTTAGTATTTTCGAACATCAATTTGAAGGAGTGCGCATGCACCTTCCCTTTAGGAGAGATAAGAACAACGCCTGCACCGGATCCAAATGAATAGTAGTTGCCATCAAATTCTAGAGTCCAAATCTTGTTATCAATTTGATGTGATTCTTGAATCACTGGTTGAATTTCTTCTTTATCCATTTCTAGATAATAGACTCCGTGATCTGATTCCTGAAACAAGATATGAGATCTAGGATCCTCAAATTTTGATACTGTGTACTTAGATTTCTTCTCAGGTTCCAGCTTCTGATTTACTCCTTTGATTGGTATGTGCACACAAGACCAATCCATCTTGACTTCTCCACCCAGATCTTTGCAGAAATTTCTACTCAACAGCATGCCATAAGAGACTGGAATGTCTGCTACAAGGATACTCATTTTCAGTCTTTTATCCGGAAAAGAAGCAAGTACTGCCTGTGCATCTTTGATTTTCCCCACAAGAGGGACTTGCTTTTCCATTGAATAACATCTTCCAATTGTTTTTGTCAACGTGAGACCCAAGGCATCAACAACTTTGGCAAGCATTACATTATCAGAGGCTCCAGAATCCAAAATGCAATTGCTCAGTTTGTATCCATTGATAAGCAAAGATACATAGAATGGCTCAATCCTTTCTGATGTAGTAGGAGAAGGGGTAGAAGGAGAAGAAATTGCCACCGCATTATTTGTAGGAGGAGTATTCTATGGATTTGACAAGATACCTCGTGAAGTATTGTTTGTTGTGCTAGGACCATTACTTTGCACATATTTGACAAATCTATTCAGCTGATCAGGAAATGCTCTCAAATACTTAGCTTCTGACATTTGGACCTTGTTCCTCTTGATGTGATCAATTATGTCGAAAGCTTGACTTGCTTCATCAAGATGTGCGTTGGATCTTTACTACGAATTGAAATAATTTGAATATTTATCTTTAGGTGCTAAAGAAGAAGGAAGAGCACTACCTCTTTTCAAGATAGTAACATCCGGGCTAGGATCTTCTCTCTCTTTTTTGCCGCTTGTGGATGCTTCAGAATTTTGGCGCGTCTCAAACCTTATAAACACCGCAAAAGTGTGACCATCAGAATCTTCAAAAGATTCATTATAGGCATCATCAGATTCCTAGTCTAGGTAACCAATATTGGAGTCGCCAGCGGGATCTATAAAGTCTTCATCATCGAATGATACATCAATGCTGAGATCCTCTTCATTAGTTTCCAAGTTATTCCTTGGAGAAACTTCTATTGCCAACTGTTGTGGTGGCAGCAGCAAGTCTGTTTCGATTTTGATTTTGATTTTGACCATTAAAGGTCCGGATAGGAGCTATTCTTGAGGGGGTTACATTCCCTACTTGAGAGATCTGCTTCTTGATCTGCAGCATGTCATTAGCCAATTTCTGCAACAAAGGATCTAAAGTACTAAAAGAAGCACTGTCACCTTTGTGAGATGGTTGTTTGAGTTTTCTAGCCATGATCAAGTCGTCCTGAACCTCCACAGCAACATTTTGTGCTTAAAGTAGATTTATAGGTCTTGCCCTTCTTAGTTGATATCCAACTTCAGGCAATAGATTGCGTTTATAAAAAACATCTTTTGATTTTCATCGCTCAATGCAGCAGAAGTGGGGATTTTATACAAAATCCTTTGGAACCTTGCAATAAAGTCCCGCATGTTCTCGTTTGGCTCTTTCTTCAACTGCGTTAGTTGAGTGATCAATGTAATAGCATCCTCTGCAGGCTTGAATCTTTTCAAGAATTGCTCACACAGTCACCCAGTTGGTTATGGTGCCAGGAGCTAGCCGATAGAACCATTCTCCACCCAAGTCATGTAGAGTCTCAATAAAGAGCCTGACTGAGACATCTTCATGTTCTACTGCAAGCACACCACAAGATATGAAGAAGGCCGCCAAATGATCATCTGGGTTTTTCTTTCCATCTCCAAAGAATTTTGGAAAATTCTTTCTGGATCCCTTTGGTAGCTCATGCATAGGTGGATCCAAGTTGAGAGGTCCAAAAGTTGTTCCCCATGGAACAGATACAATTTGGTGCACCATGTTACCTTGAGCACGTCGCCTCCTTGTGTAGACTTGATAGACTTGATGGATAATTCCAGCCACCGGATTATACTGAATACGATCCGGATCTGGATGGGTGTGTACTCTCCTTCCTGGTGAGAGACTAGATCTACGGCTTCTAACTTGAGGAGGATGATTGAAATTGAATTTCTCCTGCAGTCAGAAGAAATGATCAGTCCTTCCTTGCGCCTTCACGGATCGGGTGAATGGACGTTCAGCCAGGTTGAGATTTGTATGGAAAACACTCTGATCTTCAATAGAAAAACTTTGATCTGCAAAGATAGTTGTTTCCCCAGCGGAGTCGCCAAAAATTTTTGGCTAGATTTTCTGCATAGCATCAAACCTAGGCAATCATGAGATAAATCTCCCTCATTTAACCGGTGAGGCTCCCGTGTCAGATTTGTCAATAAAAATGTGTTATTATCTATCAAGGGTTTTACTTTAACCACTTAGTTCATGAACCATAACTAAGAAGCTCTGCAGCAAGTAAGAAGATGTTTAAGAAAGGAAAGTTATAGAAGAAATAAGTAAAGGAACTATAGAGAAGAAATGGGGAAGATGTGCATCCCAATTAGTAGATAGCAGAGCTAATTACATGCACATAAAAGAAACTTAATAGATATGAACACACAAAATTATAAAACAAAGGCAGCTCTAGATCTAGATATAAAATAACACAAAGTTTATCAAGAGATATAAGATTCAAAGCAAGAAACACAGTACACCGTGACACAAAGTTCTTTGGAAACTTGCTCCTTTGTATTCCTTTGCTCCAAGTTGCTCTCAGGAGTTCAGCACAAAGTCTAGAACTCAGGATTGTTGTTTAAAAATTCTGATCGATTATTAACCCAGAGGTTCTTCTCCTACTAATAGAATGTAGGAGGGAAAGTACAAATGGAAGACTCAAACTGAACTACAGCATGAACAACAAGTAAAGATGACATTTGGCAATCATCCTCAACTAACTTCTTCTTAAGTGACACATGTATCACTTAACTAATATAATGGTTTCACATGACTTCAAGTAATGGTTGTAAAACCAATAACTTAGAAGTTTTACAATTTCATCCGGGGAACATAGAAAATAGAAGAAGAAAGAATAGAAGAAGTCATGCCAGCTGTAACATTTATGTCTTCTTCTTGTTCTGATATCGGATATACTTTTCGAATATGTAATTCAGCATCTTTCCATCTGTTTTAGCCACTACTTCCTTCTTTGTCCTGAATTATAGCAACCCTTCATTCAACACTTTGCTGCACGCTTCCACCTCTTCCAAACTCGACCCAAACCTCACAATATTTGCCTGCAAAGCCACCAGTCTACTGATAGAATTCATCGTGAAAGGCTTGGTAGCTTTATCAATTCTCTTTTGTACCATCAGAAGAGAACCTTCCAGGGAATTAAGCACTTCGTTAGAAACAATCCGCACGTATGAAGTAACACCTCTGTCCACTCTTTCCTCAGTGAAATAAATGATACTGTCTGGTAAATCTGATGTTCTACTCTCAAGTGCCTGCATCCTCTTCAGCAAAACTCTACAGATTTCCAAGCAGAATGATACTGCAAACTCTAGCTGCTTCCCTTTCTCGACTGATTCGTCTAGTACAATCTATTCCACAATCAATACATCTCTCGGCAACTTGTTGATCTCGGCCAAAATACTCAGGTTACTCTCTGCAACTGTATTCATGCCTTCTACGTTTTCCATCAGTTGCTTTAGTTGATTTGCTGCATCGTTCATAACCTTTAGGCGGGCTGACACTTCCCCAAGTTGTACAGAAGCTTGACGAATAATCAGATCCTTCCATTCGTCAATAGCCTTTACTTGATTGCTTGCGTCCTCCATTTCCTGCATAAGATGATCACTCACCTGCTCTGAAATGGGCTGAATGGAAGGTTTAGCAACCTTGGCTGTGATCTCACATAATTGAGATACTTGCTTCTGTAGCTCTTCTTTCTCCACCTTTTCACTGTCAAGCCTAAGGAATAAAGCGTCTATCAATGTCTGCGTGTCCTGCTTCAATCCTTCAGTGGTGGCTTGACCGAGTGGTACTTTGGTCACTGTCACATCTTCCGCCATGAGCTCCTCCTCTATCTTTCCTTCTATTGGAATTGACATCTCAGCAAACTGCTCTCCCGAATTCTCAATGATCAACCTAGAAGTTGCTTTAGCAACTTTAGGTCTTCTGTCTCTTCTGCTCAGATCCTGGAGTAGCTGAAAGTCGTGCTCCTCTAAGTTCATCTCCATTCTCGCTTCTGGAACCAACTGCAAAGCCAACCATTCTGAGAAATTACTTCTCGGAGAGTGAGAAGTCGCTGAGTGCACTACCATTTCCCGCTCTGCATCCTCTCCGTCAGAAAGTGTCACCATGTTATGGCTGCCATCCTCTGAATCATCCAAGGACAAAGCTCTTTCGAACTCTGCCATCTGCAGCTTCAACATCTCCTCTAGAACGGGTGATGAACGAAGTGGCTAAGGAGAGAAGACGAACGTCGCTGGATTTGATGAAAGCATGGAAACGTCCTACTGCTGCGGTGCAATAGTTGGTGAAGTACTGGGTACTGGAGAAGTCGGAGTCAAAGCTATGGTCGTAGAAGTGATCTTCTCTTTCTCTTGAGATCTTTTGTGTACTTTCAACTTCTCGGACCTTCTGGTGCTTTCTCCTTCATGCTTTCGCTTGAGGGAATCTCCTGCGCCGAAATTGAACGTGATTTGATTCATCAATGCTTCATCAAGGCAATATCCCTTCGTCAGCAACCAGTTTGAAGTATTCACCAACACAGCTCTTGACCTTTCTTCAATTGTGTTGCAGCCTCCCATGTTATTCTGCAGTATGGCTTTATCTCCTCCCATTTTATGGTAAGTGTCAAGTACCACATTCCCATCGTCTTTAAGATCCGTAGGTATCCGCGCTAGTCCAAAGTCGAACACTTTCTTTGCTGACAGCCTACTGAAATCTCTCTTTCTAACCTCGTACTCACTTCCACACTTTATCCAGAAATCTTCTAACGAAGGCACATGTGCGTACTGCTAGGAGATTGTCTTCCTGGCTACTCCAAATGGATCGAAGTTCAGCCGTGCAGGGAAGAACTCTTGCTCATACTCGGATAACATTTGCGCTTCCATCCCTTAATCTCTGTGAATGCTAATGTAGCTGTAATATCCCACAGTGATTAGGAAGAAGCCTGTAGACTTGTGCCGCTTTGACTGAAGGTCGTGTAACTCCACAAGTTGCCTGCTCAGCTCCACGGCGATCAATCTATCATTCGGATACCTGGGCATCTTTATTGGTTTTCCAGAAAATCCCGTAACCCTGAGGTATGTGAAATCATCAAATTGAATGAATAGACTTCCAATCCTAGACACGGCTTCCCATGCTTCCTTGCTTACCCTGTTGGCCTTCAAGTCTTTTTCTAGCCTGCAGATAAAATCATAGAAGAAGTCATCATTGATCAATTTGAAGTCTTTCTCACCTGTAGGTGCAGTAAGCTGCGGGTAGCACTCGAAAATGGGGTCCTTGGAAAGAACACCACATCTATCCAGCTTGGAAAAGACACCTTGTGAAGTTGCAGCATACACCAAGTATGAAGTCATCTTGAAGCTGAAAGTATGCTTCACGTTCCGAAGTTGCTCATCGATGTTGCTGCTAATAATTTCTGACCAATTGATTATAGAATCAACCTTGTTGATTTCAATGGTCCCGATGAAAGCATACATCCATGTATGGAAAGTGTAGGCATTCACTTCGCCATTCATCCTGCATAGCAATTTGATGACATCATCTGCCTCCTGCACCAAATTGGACCGTGGAAGAGTTCTCGGGAACTTTGAAGGGGATCTATGCTTCTTCATGAACCGACTATTCATGATGCTCACACAATCAGCTCTATGCTTCTCCCACCTACTGTCAGCATCCTGAATGCTAATAGAAGTCACCACCTTTCATACTGGAATCTTCAAACAATAATTAATGAACTCTGCGTCCAAACGAATTATTGTCTTTCTCGAAGCATCACGTACTGATCTAGATGAATGATGATAAGATCTAGCACACTCCATCACGAACTCTGGTAATTGGGCTGTACATGGAAAAGCTACAGCTCGGATAATTCCACTGCTTTTGACCGCACGCATGAGTGAAGTCTTTCCCGCTCTGGATCTATCAATCAAATCGGTAAGAGGTTCCGGGCCTAGATCTGTGTCTCCTATGTCCACAAGTTTGGAAGCAATGCATGACTCCATCGTGCTTTCTTTTTCATCTCCCTTCGCCATGGCTTTGTCTATCTTCATCTGAATACTTCTTTTTCTCCTTACTTGGTCAGATTTCTTCAATATTGGTGCAGATCTGGACAATTCTTCAGATTCAGAGGATATTTGCAATGTATTGGACATTGATAAAAACTCCTTTTCTCTTATAAAGCACCTGTAATGAATTCCTGCAATTTATTCAGACAAAAATGGCCACCGGAGCATGAAAAGTGAATTTAAATTGTAAAAATCTACACTTTTCAAGTCTGCTGCCCCAAAAAATGGTGTGTAATTTGCACATAAAGAGAGCATAAATCCTTTCAATCAACACTTGAGCTCCTGTAACACCTGTGGAAACAATTATGTAGACAAAGATCAACCTCCTCTAACGCATGCGCCAAATCTGGAAGCTTTTAGCCTTATTAACATCTTGTCTGAACAAAATCCTTCCTTTAATGGGGGCGCACTTTTCCACTTGGTTGCAATTCTTCACCTGTGATTTGAATAATTCACTCATATGGCTGTCCATGCTTATATAGCCTTCACAATTCTATAATTAATAATTGCCCTAACAATTAAAGGCAATTAATTAATTAAAAATCATGTTTTTCTCTTTTAAAAATAACATGTTTAAGGACAGCCATCCAATAAATTAAATTAATCCAATTTAATCCTTCACACATCACTTCACTTAAGCTTCACGGTGTGCTTTGACCATAGCCACTGAAAATAGAAATCAATTTAATGTTTTAATGCTTTAAAAAACATTAAATAATATCCAAATGGGGCACACTTTTTGAGAGGAAGAGGGTAGCCATTAAATAAATTAATTTTAATGCTTTTAAACCCTTTCTTTTATTTCATCTTTGACTTGTTGACTTCCTCCAAGCTTGGGTGCACTTTTTGAGAGAATAGATTAATTAAAATAATCAATTCAAGGCTATTATTCTCTCACCAAAGGGGGCGCACTTTTTTGCACATGTAATTCTAATTTTAAGAATTTTTTAACAATGGGATTCTTTACCCTGTAAGGCAGGCACTAAAATCTTGTGATCCACTTAAGTGATTTGACTTTGACAATGGGATTATTTACCCTGCAAGGCAGGCACTAAAATCCCATGATTTCACTTAAGTCACTTTCCTTTTATTATATCATGGGAATTTTTACCCTGCAAGGCAGGCAATAAAATCCCACCTGCTTGTAGCCTCTATTTTTCCCACTGCAGCTTAAGTGACTTTTATAACACGGGAAAAAGTACCCTGCTAGGTAGGTATAGAATTCCCACACTGCCAGTGACTTATATTTTTCCCATCACAGCTTAAATCCTTTGTTTTCCAAAAATGCGCCCATCCCCGCAGGGGCTTTTCCGCGCACGACTTCGTTTTTTCCCAGTGATCCAAACCTCTGATGACGACTTCCTCTGGGCATAATGTGCGTATATTTTTTTCAGCTGCTCCAGGCCAAAAATCGGGCTTACCCGGAAAAGGATTTGCTCCAGAGAAATTTCACAGAAAACGAAACGGGACACCACAAAAACACGAAAAATTGCCAAAAGTTACAAATAAAGCCCAAAACTTAAAATAAATTAAAACCCTTCTGGCACATAGGAATAATAACATATTCGCTCATAATAGAGTTAAAACAGAGCGCAAATAGCCTCATACATGGCTCAAAATAATTAAATACAAATTTCCTGCAGACAAACCCCGACGACAGAATAAAACAATTTTGGCCATCTGGGTATTTGACGAAAAAGGCTAATATGGCTCTTTGGGATTATCTTGATGCAATACAAGAACTTTTAGGCAATAAAAGCATAAAACGACCCATTATTTTAAAAGTACGATTTTTTTTTTGGATAGGGTAGTCGTAGATTTCAGGGTGAAATCTGAGTGACACCAACACCACTCTTCCAGTGCCTTAAGTGCACATATCTGGTGAATGTTTTATGATGTTGACATGATGTTTCCCACGCCAAAGGGTTTTCTAGGGGGCGCACATTTGTTAATGTCGACACGAAATTTCTTGCGCCTAGTTCAAAAAGGTGCAATTTTTGGAATGTTGACACATCATTTTCTGCGCCGTACTTAAAGAAGTTGAAAATGGCTAAGTTCTAAAATAATTGATTTTTGAAAGGGAGTTTTTGGCCATTTTGAACATTAATAGACTTCTTCAGGGGACCAAAACAGAAATTTGGTATGGTTACCTGCGGAATCGCCCTTGTCAATTTTGCAGGATAACAACTGGCTCTTTTTGGGGACTATCTTTAAGTGAAACTTAAGGGTAGAGAATCCTAGATTTTCATGTGCCTATCCATTGGGTTACAGAGAGTCAAAAACAAGGGCGACCAAAAAGGGGAGAAAGGGAACACACAAAAAAAGAAAATTGTACAAAGAAGAGAGCAAGCTCTACTTCCTGAAGATCTTCAGGTGCTGTCCACTATAGGGAAGTGCGAGCTCGGTTCCATCTAGATATGAGAGATAGAAAATATTCTCTCCATTGAGTTTCTTAATCTTATATGGCCCTCTCCAAAGAGAGTCAAACTTTCCGTGCATACCTTTCGGTTCTCTTCCTTTGTCCCATAGAAGAAGAAGATCTCCCACTTGGAAATCTCTTTTCTTAGCTTTCTTATCGAACAACTTCTTGACTTGATTTTGATGTTTAGTGATCCTGTCAACCACTTTCACTCACTTTTCTTAAATTTCTGTCAGGTACATAATCCTCTTTTCAAGAGAATTATGAAAAGTTTCATCTTCAATAGCTCGAGCCAAGCGAAGAGTAGGAAGTTCCGTAGAGATAGAGATTTTAGCATCGATCCCATACACCACCTAGAAAGGTGACATGCCGAGAGACCTCTTTGGAGTGATACGATCTGCCCAAAAAGCATCGTACAATGACTTGTGTCAGGACCGCTGGTTTGCATCAACTAGCTTAAGTATGATAGTCACCAGGTTTTTGTTGCTGTATTCCACCTGACCATTTCCTTGAGGATAATAATCAGAAGCATGAGCCAAGATTATTCCATATCCATAAAAAAAACCAATAACTTCCCCTAAAGAGAATTTGGAAGCATTGTCAGCAATGATTTTGTGTGGAATGTCAAATCTCACAATAATATTTTCCTTGATGAAGTTGCAAACAATTTCAGAAGTGGAAAACAACTTCAGAAGTGGCATGCTTGACAGGTATGGCCTCCACCCATTTTGTGAAGTAATCCATTATTGTTAGGACGTAACTATGTCTAGCACTCAATTGAGGATTGAGTGCTCCAATGAAATCAATTCCCCATTGTCATAATGGTTCGTCGATGATGACAAGCCTAAGGGGAAATGTAGCCAGCTTTGGTTTGCCAACGAACTATTGGCAAAGTTCACATTTCGCTACCCAGGTAGCTACATCTTGAAATAACATCGGCCAGTAGTACCTGACCTGAATGATTTTATGTGTTGTTACTGATGAGGAGAAGTGACCACTACAGGCTGAGTCGTGAAAACTCTTCAACAATTTTATCTGATGCGACTCATCAACACATCGTAGAAAAATGCCATCAATTCCGCGTTTGTACAATCCATCATCCCATATGACATATCTTACGGCTCTGAGCTTCACCGTTCATTTTTCATTAGTGGTTAGGTGAGTTGGGCACTCTCTGTAGGTGAGAAAGAATGCGATGTTAGAATACCATTCATCATTGATTGTGAAAAACAGGACCATGGGCAAAGAATCTGCTTTCTCTAGTTCATTTCATTCTCTATCAACGTGATCAGTTTTTTCTTCAGGTACCTCTGAGTCTTTATTTTCAGCAATTAGCTGACACAGGCCCTTACCTCTTACCAACTTGGTTGGTTTGATGTCTAGATCATATTCTTGGACCTTTGCAATCCAATTTCCTCGCAAGCTCCCTAACTCCTGTCGAGTTAGGATAGACTTAACTATATGAGAATTCAGAATGTAGTAGCAGAAATATTTGACCGCTTTTATTACAGCAAAGGCATGCTTCTCCAATGGTGACATCTTCAATTCATGAGGCTTGAGAGGAGAGATCATGAAGCAATCGGGGATTCTATGTCCTTGGAGTTCTTTTGCATCAAGATAGCTGATACAGTATGCACAGAGGCATAACTGTACATGATGAAGTCTTTGCTGAAGTCAGGACATACTAGAACAGGAGCGTGAGCGACGGAAGTCTTTATGTCTTTGAATGATGTCCTGCCTTCCTCACTCCATTGGAATGTTTGGGACCCTTTCATCATATTAGATATATGATGAATCTTCTTAGTAAAATCAGGAACAAAGCGTCTAAGAAAATTTACCTTTCCGAAGAAAGAGTGAACGCCAGTCTTGCTTGTAGGCAAATTAAGATTCTAAATAGCCTTGACTCTTTCAACATCTATCTCAGTTCCCTCTCTGCTGACGACATGTCCTAATAGCTTTCCTTCTGTGACCCCAAAAAACTAACTTCTTGGGATTTAGCAAAATCCCATGCTCTTGGCATCTGATCAAGACTTGTTCCAAATGATCGCAGTTATCACTTCATCTCTTGGAGAACACGGTCAGATCGTCTAGGTAAACTACGATGACCTTACACATCATACCTTTGAATGCAAAGTCCATTGCTCGTTGAAAGGTGGCATCGGTGTTGATCAAACCGAACGACATTCTGCTGTAGGTGAAAGTACCCCAAGGAGTGGTGAACATTGTTTGAAATGATCTTCAGGCGTGACTTGAATTTGATTGTAACCCGAAAAACCGTCGAACATAGACAACATTTTTGAACTGATTACTGCCTGTAGAACTTGATCCATTATTGGCAGTGGATAGTTATCCTTTAAGGATGACTAGTTTAACTTGTGAAATTCCACGCATATGCGTATCTCGCTATTCTTCTTTCACATAGGCACAATATTTGTAACCCAGGTACTGTGATGAATCAGAAAAATAAATCTTGCATCCAACATTTTTTGAATTTCAACCTAGATGGTACCCGAGATCTTGGGATTGTAATGCCTTCGCTTTTGACGAAAATGCTTGACATCTTCCTTGAGCGGAATGTCGTGCCGAATGTCATTTGGCTTGAAAGACTTTAGATTAGCATAGGACCATGCTAATACATCCATGTACTTTTTCAGCAACTTAACAAATTTTTGTTTCTCCTCGGGTGTACAACATTTCTCAATATTCACGGAACGAGGATGTTCCGCAGTGCCCAGATTGACGGATTTAGTTTCCAGAGAAGAGGAAGGATCATCCTGTCGCTTTTTCTTTACAAAACGGTCGTGATTATCAAATAATTGTTCTAAGGAAACCAAACCTTTAAGAATCTTGTTTCCTTTGAGCTGTATCACTGTTTATTATTCAGATTCATGTGCTTGACCGGTGAGGGACTCACGATACGCAGAAGTTGATCTGTCGAAATGAAGTTCTTTGAAATTGTCATCTTTCTCCAAAAAAGTGATAAGTTGATTTCATCATTAAACACTTGTCAGTGTTGTGAATTATTTGACACACTTGGGTGAAAAACCAATTTAATGGTATATGTATTTGTTTTTAACCCTGGATGAGGGAGCATGAGAGAGGCTGAGACGGCCAATGAGTCAGCCATGTCATTTTGAGCTCGTGGAACTGCTTTGAGTGAGAAAGCGTCAAACTCTTCAATGCTATCCCATACCGCATTGTGGTAGTGTCTGAGCGGGTTGTTCTTTACTTGATATACTCCTTTTACCTGATTGACAATTAGCTCAACATCACCTTGCACTTTTAGATTATTGATTCCCTTCTCTTTTGCAGCTTGCATGCCAAGTAATAAGGATTCATACTCGGCACTGTTATTCGTATTGAAGAACTGTAATTTAAAAGAAAAATGGAAAATCTCCTCTTCAGGAGATATTAGAATAGCCCCAACACCGCATCCACTCGTTGCACAACTGCCGTCGAACTGCAATGTCCACACTTTATTGAGATCCTCTTTTTGGACAAGAACGTCCATTTTATCTGATTCGGTGGACAAGAAATAATTTCCCATCCCTGATGATTCGAAAAGAATCTGAGCTTTAGGGTCATCGGAGTTGGTGACTAGATATTTCTTTAGTGATTCTGGCTCCAATGTCTACATCACCCCTTTGACAGTAATCTTGGCTTTAGACCAGTCCATATGAATTTCCCCACCAACTTCTTTACAAAAACTCCTCCCTAGCAATATCTCGTATGCTACTGGAATATCAGCTACGAGAATAGTCATTTTTACCCTTTTCTCAGGAAATACTGCGAATGCGAACTGCGCATCCTTGATCTGACCAATCAATGGTACTTGTTTGGTTTCCATGGAGTAGCATCTGCCAAAAGGTTTGGTAAGTGTGAGGCCAAAGCATGGGCGACCTTTGCTGGCATAACATTGTCAGAAGCTCTAGAATCAATTATATAGTTACCTAGTTTATGACCATTGATCAGGAGAGATAGGTAAAAAGGTTCAATTTTCCCTGATGTGAAAGTCGAAGCAACATTTACGTGAGTAGTAGGAGGCGTGGGAAGAATTCCTTTTGGGGAAACGGGAGGAAGGACGGCAGCCTAGTCTTGGATATACTTAGTTAATCTTACAAGTTGCTCTAGGTTGGACTAAAGGTATTCAACTTTAGACATCTGGACCTTGGTATTTTTAACATGATCAATTATATTGAACGCTACCAAGGGTTGTGCTAGCGAAGGAATGAGTCCTTCATTTTGTGTTGGTGGAGGAGAATTACTGGTCTTTATGGAACTGGAGGAAGGCTGAATTGGAGGAGAAATGAGAGGAAAAGATTTCTTTACAAAAGGTTTAACAGGAGGTTGAGTAGGGAGGGGATTACCTCTTTTAGCGATCGTTGAAGGAGGAGTTACCACAGCCTTTTCCTTTTATTTTTCAGCAGCAATCTTTGCTTCTTTTCCTTACGAGCAAGTAAAAACTGCATATGATTGTCCGATCACGTACCCTTAGGTACCCTCTTCTTCATCAGATTCCTCATCTTCAAATTCCATATACCCGATAGTAGAGTCGCCAGTTGGTTCACCGACATCTTGATCATCTTTACCTTACGACGAAGGTTCTTCGTAATTTGGATCATCTTCTTTGATTTCAACCAAAGCATTAACTGAAGGGGCTTCAATTGCTAACCTTGGAGAAGCAGCCGGAAAACGAGGCCTTTGAGGGGCATTTTTGGGAGTGAAGTTCTTCCGTGGGATATCCCGGTACGGAGTAGTAGACGATGTTTGAGCCAATTGCTTCTTTAATGAGAGCAAGTCATTTTCCATCTTCTGGAATGTTAAATATGATGAGGTAGCCTGAGAAGAAGTTGAAGCCTTGGATTTTGACAGCTCTCGTCTTAACTCACTGGATATAAGAAGGTTGTCTTCTATCCAAATGGTTATAGCCTGGGCGAGGACCAAGGTGGGTATATGTTCATGTAAAAGTAAGAAACTTACTTTCGAACTCATTGCATTCACAAAGAAACACTTTTGATTCTCTAAGTTGGCATTATGGAAAGTGGCACACAGTTGATTAGTGAATTGAATCAGGTGATAAAATCGCGCATGGTTTCATTGGTCTCCTTCTTCATGTGAGTGATTTGTGACAATAATGCAAATGTGTCTTTTAAAGGTTTGTATCTGTTTTCAAATGTAGTCTGCAATGTGGCCCAATTGGTGATGGATCTAGCTGGTAAGTGTTGGAACCATTCTATTGTAGGCCCTTGCAAGGTATCCAAAAAGATACGTACCGATACGTCCTCATGAGATCCAAAATGTTGCATGACATAATAAATGCAAATATATGCGCGTCTGTGCTTTGGTTTCCACTCCCATCAAATCTCAGAAATTCTTACAATTTTCCGTTGGGGAGGGGGTTGACTGGATGTGGCAATACTAGAGGACCCATGGCATTTCCCCATGGTACAGGTAGATTTTCTACCATTTGAAAAAGTAGGAAAAAGAATGCGAGCAGGGAATGTGATTCCACTTAACAATTGCAAGGCTGATGTAGACACCCTGTGAAATCCGGCTCCTTTCAAATTCTTGTTGATCGATCCGTTGAACTCAGTGATGGCCCAATACTGAAATTGTGTCTATTGTATATATCTTCCCCCAAGTAGATATAGATCCGGCAGAAGATTATAGAAATCAAAGAAGCTAAATCCCTGGATTTATCGCTTTGGCGCACGGAAATGGTGCAGCTTCAGGAGGCGCAGGAAAGTGGGCACAGAAATGGATGTCGACAGGGTAAAGGATGCGCCCTTGGCACACGGAAATGGCGCATGACAATCAGTGTTGACACTAAAATGTATGCATCAAGGCGCAGACGTGGCGCACAGAAATGGACCGACAGGGTAAAGGATGCACCCTTGGCGCACAGAAATGGCGCATGACAATGAGTGTCGACAATGAAATGTATGCGCCAAGGAGCAGGAAATGGTGCACAGAAATGGATGTCGACAGGGTAAAGGATGCACCCTTGGCACATAATGCATGACAATGAGTGTTAGTATGCGCCAAGGCACAGGAAAGTGGTGCACATAAATGGATGTCTGTAAAGGATGCGCCCTTGGCGCATGGAAATGGCGCATGACAATGAGTGTTGACACTAAAATGTATGCGCCAAGGCGCAGGAAAGTGGTGCACAGAAATGAGTGTCAATAGGGAAAAATTTGCACCCTTGGCGCACGTAAAAGGATGTCGACACACACACGGATGTGCCTATGGCGCACCTTCAGGAGGCGCAACATTTTGAGCGCTGACAGGAAGCAGACCCTAGCGCAAATATTCAGAGGCCATAACTTTTGACTGGGAGCTCAGATTCATGCAAGGTGGACTTTTCGGAAAGCTTACAAGGTCCTTTGATGTGGCAGTGCTTAAAAATGCGAAATACAGTTCACCACTTTCTAGGTTCGCTAGGGTTCTCACCTACCACCATAATGAGATAATTAAATGTAGTCTGGAGGTGGTTGGGGTAGATTTCGAATTCCTCTCTTCTCCCTCTCTGATTCTTCCTATAAATTTAAGGAGGGGCTTCTTTCTGTTGGTGGTTCATCTTTTTAGCTCTGCCCTCCCTTCTTTTCTTCTCTAAGGGTTGAAAATGGAGTTCGAACCTCCTCCCCTTCTCTGTAATGGCATTTTTGCCTTTTAAATTGGAATGATGTTCAGTGCAAACTCCTGGAGAGTAAAAAATGTGTTTTTTGATGCATCTGTCCATCCTTGCTCATTTTTGCTTGTTCTCTTCTTGCCTCTCTTCATTACAGGTATTTGTGCATGTTCTAACGTTCACTACAGGTCTGGAGCTGTGTTCATGGAGTTTTGGGACATTTTCTGTGTGAAATCTATCCTTGGGCCTGTGATGCGTCTGTCCATGAGGCACCTCTCCTTGTTCCTGGTGTTTTGATAGATGTTCAACATTTTCCTTCTCTGGTGTATCACCGTTTTAGTGTAGGCTTTTGCTGTTTTTTTCCCTTTTCCTCTCTCTCTCTGTCTCCTTGGCATGGTTAGATTAGGATTAGATTAGCTTGTCTGCACTGGAATAGCTCTTGGCAGGTACTTTAGGAGCAGGCAGCCTTCTCTGGAGATTCCTCTCTCAGTTTCACAAGTCCCACACTTGGAGAGAGGTTTCCATGTTTGCAATCACACTGGATGCCTGAAACATCAACTTAGAAACCTGATGTGCATCCAGGGGGTGCTGTGAATTCACATCAACAGTTTTGGCACGCCGGGTGGGACTTAGAGGTCTTCCACTTCATCTTTTGTAGGTTGGTGTGTTCCTATGAAGATTTCATCCTTTGGAGGCACTTACAAACACATCTAGCGACTCCATCTGATTAGCAACCCATTTCTAAAGTTGTAGACCTATTTTTCATCCATTCCCATCATCCTTCTTTCCATCCCTTTCATTCTTTTCCATTCCATGAAGTTGTGCAATCATGACTTCATTTCCATCATGGAACTCACATTTACAACAACAGCAATGTTTCCCACCTCCAACATGCATTACAACTCTTTCAAATCGGCATTTTGAACAAATTCAAGATCAGTATGCATACCCATATGAGCAGCAATGCCAAAATCAGTTTGGCTATGGAGCTTTCCAAGAGCAAGAGTATGCATATAATGAAGACAATCAGATGCAAGATGCTGGTCTGTTGGAGAAAATCCAAAAGATGGAGGTAAAGATGGTGCAGTCCAGAGCAACAACACAAATGAGAGCTTTCAGAATTGGTTGCAGGAGCTCCTTGTCCATGGGGAGGCCCTTTTCCAAGGACACTTCAGCCCTCAGGAGAAGTGACTTTATGATGAAGATGCTGCCTTGCTTGCACAATGGACAGTAGAAATAGAGGCCTATACACTTGTTGTTGAACAACCTTATCAATGGGTAAGTTCTACACCATCATCTGGTATTTCTCTTCCCATTACTCAAGCAGCATCATCTCAATTTCAAGTTTTAAAACTCTCCATCTGCTGCCCCAAATGTTGATCCCATGTCTCCACCTCTCAATCTTCCACCACACCTCAATTCTTCTTTCCTCTTTCCTCCCAAACAGTCATCCCCTCCACAAGAGCTAACAGAAATACCCCCTCCTCTAAAGAAACAAGAGTTTCTACCTCCACCACCACAAAAAAATTTCCAAGCCATTTGAGTTACAACCCATCCCTCCTTTTGCATTCCCAATTCCATGTGGGGAAGAAGAAATTGCAAAAATCAGTCATCAAGGACAGCAAGAGGAAGAGCCAAGAAGAAAAGAAATGACAGACAACTTGAAGGTTTGGGATGCCAAGTTTGGGATGACAAAGATCCCCTTGATGGTTAAACCTACAGAAGAGGTTGAGTCGAAGAACAAATGGTGGTCAGGACTGATTTTGTCACAGCAGAAGAAGAAGTTCTTGCAGTCCCAACTTGTCCTCTAGAGCAGCAGATTGAAGAGTTTGACTTGACAAACTTCATGCTAGAAGAAGAGTTCTATCAAGAGCAAGATTGTCTTCAAACGTCGGAGAAAGGAGAAGCTGCTCCAGATCTAAAAGAAGAGGAGCACATTCTAGCTGTGGGGGAGAAAAGTGCAGATCCAAGGGCTTTGAGCACAAAACAAGCTACAGGAGAACCTTCACACTTCACCTCTCTCAAGTTCTAGTACTGAAGAGGATTTTGATCTCTCAAACTCAATGTTGGAGGGAGAAAGAAACAATGGTGGTCAAGTTGCAGATCAAGAAGACACCATGGAGGAAGTTGAGCATTTGCAGCAAGACAGCCATGAGGCAGTTTATCTGTCAGATTTGGAGGACTGTTTTGATGGAGAAGAGCCGGTTGAGTTTCCACCATTCTCTCTTTCATCATCCACATTCCAAACACAAGATTCTGCTGTCATGAAGGAGAACATTCATTTGCAGCAGCCCGCATCCTATAGCAGCTCTTCGGAACCAAGATTGGAAGATTTTAGTCTTTCATGTTCTTCATTGGAGAAAGAGAAAGGACAAAGGAACTTCACCATTTCTTCCACACCATCCATTCAAGAAGGTCTACAAGAAGACTCCATTTTTGGAGTTGAAAATCAGAGCTATGGGCATATCAAATGGATCAGACCTTGCCCAATCAGGTATTTGGCTTCATTGGAGCCAAAGGTGAAGTCACAACCAGTCATGCTTGCTTCTGAGCATGAGGATGAGCTACAAAGTACCAAGGATCAGCTATCATACCTCTTCCATCCAAATGCAGAGCAACTAAAAGAGGTATTGAATCTACCTTCAGCTGATACCTTGATGATTTGGGTGGAAGACCAGTTTCTTGTTGATTTTCCACTCATCCAACTAGCCATGTTCAATGCCAAATCAATTGCGTGGCTGCCACTTTTGAGAAAGGGAAGCTATTTCTCACAACCAATTGTAGGGTTTGTTTAGCTTGCCTTCGCTCTAGTTAGAATAGAGTAGGTAGGTTTGCTTTCAGCAGAAGAAGTGCTTGTGCACACTCTGCATGTTCCATTTGGAGCATGTATGATTCTCAATTCTGTACATAGTTTTTGTGGTGTTGGTTTTGCTCTTACACAGTTCAACATTTTGGTGAGAAAAAACTCTAAGTTCAATGGGTTTCAAGTGGCTCAGAAGGGATTTTTCAAAGTTCAGATCAGTTTTCAGGCTTGCTTATGACTCCTCTTTGAGATAGCAAAGTGAAACTGTCAAAATTTATATCTAATCTATCAAGCAGGAATCTGTGTAAATCTACACTATTCTAACTTCAGAGGGTTTGGGATCTCATCCAAGTAGAAGTAGTTCCAACTACGAACAGAAAGGTAGGAGGAAGGAACGGTCATCGGCCAAATGAGGGACAGGGAAGCCCATTTCGGGCGGAGGGTAGATTTGAAGGAAGAAAAGAAAAGAATTCCAAGACAGAAAGGTCAGAAGGTTTATGCTTTGGGCTAGTAGTAAATAGAGCCAAAATTACTTGCATAAACAATTAAAGCAATACTAATGATTTTCACCTGCTCCGTGCCCTAAAACTTCAGATCGACATAACTTTCGATCCAAAGCTCATATGATGATAGTAGGAATGAATCCAACAAAATAAAAATATAGATCTAACTTAAGAAAGATCTAATGTAAATAACACATGCATTAAGCACAAAGTCTGAACATGTGTTTCATTTTGCATGTATTAATATTTCTTCTGTTATAAGAAAACCAAAAGTCTTTCTCTCACTTCTCTTTTCATAAAAAAATGTCCACTTGGAATACAACAAGTATTCTAGTATTTATAGAAGAAGAAGAGGAAAGAAGACAAAAACAAACCAAGTTAACTACTTACAAAATATCTACAAAATATATAAAAAGTCAAAAGTTGACTTTGGGTAAGTTTTTGGATGGCAACATCCCATGATGCAACATGGATGATGTCATCGTAAATGCCAACATACTTTTAAAATATTTTTACAAAAATGTTTAGCCCAGATCAAAGCGTACACAAGAGGAGAAACTACTCCTCATCATCTCTTTGCTTAAATGGAGTGTCTTTCTTCTGATCAGGAGAGGCGATGTGACACTGAGCTCGGTATTCCATAAACTTGCAATACTAATGAACAGATGATGATAGTAGGAATGAATCCAACAAAATTGATCATTGTCTAAAGTTGATTATGATCATAACCCTTGAAATGGTCGCCAATGACTTCGCAAGTTTCTTTTTCATTCTTGAGCTTGTCAGGTAACCTGACGTATTCCTCGCATGTATCGATTATGAATCCAATGAAATCATGGTAGGCCAAGAGGTTATTGATAGACTCTCGGTTGAAAGTGACCTTTGGTGCCAAACCTTGAGTGACGATAGCCTTAAAGCGCTGTAATGTATCGTCTACTTCTCTTAAGGTGTACGAGTCGTTGAGCATCCCTGGAGACATCTTTGTAACTATCTACTCCATGTTGTATCGTGCGTCTAGGGCTTCATCCTTGATTTTGTCTATCCTCTCCAGGATATATTCCATTTGATCGACCCAGTAATCTAATGCAACAAGAGCTTTATTATGTGCTCACAGGTGATCGATGACGTCGACCTTTAATAGGTCATTGGCTGAATAGTTAGCCATTTCTTGGAATGTTTCAAGTTGCAACCTAGCGTTGTCCAACTCCTCGGAGAGGGAACATGCTACTGCTTGTAGCTCCTTATTTGCTTGATCAATATCCTGGTAGAGTGTTGTGAACTTCGTAATCATTTCCTCACTATCTCTGAGGATTCGCTTTATCCAGGAGGATACTGTCGCACCTTGTTCACCAATCTTAGCATACTCATTTATCTTAAGCTGACTGAGAACTTCAGAGGGTTCGGCGGTAGTCACGGGAGGAGCGTTGCCTATTCTCTGCAATGCTTGGCGGAGATGTTTGTTCTGTTCCTTGAGTATTCTCTTCTCCTCTTTTGCTTCTTGTAGCTTCTTGCAAAGGGAATCTACAGCAGACAAGGCCTCTCCTTGAAGGCTTTCAGATGAGATTCCCATTGTGACTTGAGTCACTGTGAAGTCTGTAGGAGACAGATCCTTCTTTTCTTTGGTGGGATCTGGGTATGCAATCTCCATGAATCTCTCCCCTAAAGTGCTTTTAGAGAAGCGAGTTATCGCTTTCATCTTCTTGGGTCCCTTCTTCAGAATGACGGAGAAGTCCATGGGTGCGATGGGAACCTTTCTCTTGTGCTGGCTCAGATGATAAAAAATCCAGTTAGGACTTATGGGAGTGGGAGTAGAGGGAATAAAGGAAGAAACGGGGGTGAAAGGGGAAGCAACTGAAGAGGCCTCAGGGAAGAACATTGAAACACTTGGTGGTGGCATCGACAAGGAGTCTAACGTGTTGCTGCTTGTGGGGCCTGGAGTTACTACAGAAGAAGAAAAGGACATGGAGACAGAAGGGATATATAATTGGATGGAGGGAACACTGGGTGATAGATCCGCGAGAGAGGAGAATATGGAAGAGGTGGGAGATGGAAGGGAGGAAGGGAGAGAAGAAGACACATCCATAGTAATAGATGCTTCAATGACAAGGGAGGAGAAGGAGCGGAAGAAGGAATGGTGAGTACCTCAGTAGTTGTAGTTGTGATAACATCCTGGGTGGATGTATCCGTTGGAATTTCTATGGTTTCTTCTTCTTTACCTGGAGATACTAGGTCGACCACTTATTTCTCAGAAGTAGTAGGAGGGCTTTGAGGAGCTTCTTCTTCTTTACTTGATTCTCCCTCCTTGCCCTTTCCTTTTCCTTTTGGCACTTGGGCCGGTCTTGGAGGTGCTCTTCCTGAAGGGGAAGTAGTGAAATATACCTCGAGGTAGGTGAGACCATTCTGTTTGCACCAATGTTCGGTGCGCTGCAATGTGGGCTTAACCCTTTCTTGAATAGTCTTTCACACCTTTGCTCTATCAACCTCTGTGAATGGAAAATCATCCCCATCTGTGTCAAGGTAAACCTAGTGAATTTCTTGATCAGTCTCTTGGAATCCTTTTGGAACGATGGCTACGCCATAATGGATGATCTCTTCTAGAGCCAGCCAGGAGTGATCCTTTCGCCTAATGTCTATTTCATGTGTCAGGTCAATCTAGATGTCCTCAATCTCAGGAACATGGATGGGATCAATTTTTTCCCTTGGGAGGCAACTCCGGCAGTCGAAGGTAGGCCTTGTTGGGAAGTTATGCTTTAGATTCAGAAATTCAAGCTCAGCGTACATTTCCCATGCTTTGGCCAATGTGGTGCAGGTGTATCAGCCAACTGTAAGGGGGAATGGAGTTCCTCCTTTCTTTCTCTTCATGCACTTCTCATGCTAAGTGATCAGTTGCCTTGACAACTCTAAGACGATCAACTTTAGCCCTGCATACCTTGGTAGCTTTGTTGGTTCACCCTCAAAATTCACTGCTCTAAGATATGTGAATGTGGGGAATTGAGTGAACAATGCTCCCCATTTCTTCATGGCAGTAATCACACTCGGGCTGGTCCAACCGTGTCTCATATTCAACCTCAGTAAGCAGATTACCTCATACAAAAAAGGCATCATTGATTTTGGAGAACTGGGAGATGCTGGCCTCAAGCTTGAGCTCTGGGTAGATTTCACATTTTTTGACCTGGGGCCATACGCCATTTCGAGCTAAGCTTGCGAAGTCTCTTGCTGATGCTGCAGGGTATACAACATAGGAGTTCATGTAGAACTCCCCAATTGTTAGGACTTGTTGAAGCTGCTGGGAGATGGTGTCATTGATGATTTCGCCCTAGCCAAAACACCGATCAGGCATATTCTTGCTCATGGTCTCTAAGTACCTTAGCATCAATTTCTGGAAATAATGGGCATCAGGGAGCCCAAATACTCTGTTCAGGAAGGTTATTGTATCAATTAGTTCCTCATTGAAGTCACTGTGGTGGATGGTCTGTGGCCATCTGCTCACCGACTTCTTGTTTTTCAGATAAATCTCGTTCGTCATTTGCATGCATTTATCCTCATTGTCGTCCCAGGCCTTCTTGCAGTCTTCAAGACTTATGGCGACATATTGCCTGTGATGAGGAATGCCCAGGGTTATTTTAAATTGACAAGTTGTCAGGTCGATGATTATCTTTCCTTCCTTATCTTTGACACATGTAGTGTCTTTGTTGTAGCAATAGGCAACCAACATGATGAATTCATTATTCACAGCGCTTACTGGCAGCCCAGCTGCAAAGTGCAATCCACTGCCCACTAACTTGTTCATCCATGGGCCACTAGTTACCTGGTTGGTTCTCGCCTAGAAGTCATCCATATCGATATGCCCCAACTTAGTGTCTCTGATGTTGAGATCACTCTTTGCATATGAGTCAGGCATCCTGATTTTCTGATATTTGTACTTCATCTCTTGTTCTGACAACTTTTCTTTAGCTTTAGACTTTGTTGGTTTCTTGCTTGATGAAGACATGTGTGAGCTGAAGGATGGTTGTTGTTGTTCTATAAGAAGGATCAAGGAGGTCCAACACAGAAGAGTCATGTCAACCGTCATGTTATTCATAATGAAAGCTTGTAGAAAGAAGAATGAGTAATTATAAGGCTTAGGGTGCAAGGCGCAGGTTCAAAGCATGCTGCAGAGGCTTAAAAATGTTGGGCGCACTTTTGAGGATGTCAACACAAAAAAAGGTGCGCCAGTGTTGACAAGAGAAAAGTTGCGCTTAATAGAAGGGGCGTGGTTTTCTGGGTGTTGACATGTAATTTTGGGCACTAAAGGGTAAAACGCAAGGTGCGGGTTCATAACATGCAACATGTCATTTTGATGTTAAGGGAAATGCGCCTACGCTAAAGGGAAAAATTGCTTAGACTGGGCACTGAAAAAGATTGTGTTGCATGGGTTTTAAGTGCGCCCAAGGCGCAGTTTTGAAATATGTTGCAAAGGAAATCAATGTGCCAAGGGAAAAAGCACTTGGCACGGATTTGAAGCATGCAACATCCTATGTTGATGTTATATAGATTACACCTGCACCCTATGAAAGTTGCTAAGTGTTATTTTAAATGGCGCAGGTTAGGGTTATGCTGCAAGAAGGTACAGTGTGCCAAGGTGCAAAATGCGTGGATGTTGCAGAGAAGGTATGCGCACTAAGATTTTTAATCAGTTTCAACAGCTTAGATTATTTTCCTTCTTTCTCTTTCTCTCTTTTTGGATATCTCAGAGGGTAAAGAGAGGGTTTGTTTTGGCAAGGCAATAGGTAGGAAAAGATGAGTTTTTGGTTTCTTCAAAGGCAGGGGCCTTCCAGATTTGTAGACTTGGAAGGAGAGGAAAAGGGGTTTCTCAGTTGATTATAGATTATTAGGTTCTTCGTTTTAGATTTAATCCTTTTAACAACCCAAAACCTAACATAACCAAAAACAAAAACCATGACAACAACAAGGATGACAGAAGCCACTCACCTGAATTTATAAAAGACGAAGGACGATGTTGGTGTCCACAAGCTCAAAAAATGGCACGCGAGGGTGTTAAGGATAGCTGACAGGCGCAGAGAAAACACTTTTTTCAATTTTTAAATCGTGAAAATGACAGGTTTCGGGCACCTATTTATAAAAAACCTGGCATTTATTGTTTCACCAACTTTCTTTGGCGCACTTTTGAGAGTGTCGACATGATAAAAAGTGCGCCTTAGCTCAACTTCATTGATGTCGACACCACTCTTCCAGCGCCTTAAGCGCACATATTTGGCGCATGTTTTATGATGTTGACACGATGTTTCCCGCTCCAAATGGTTTTCTAGGGGGTGCACATTTCTTAATGTTCACACGACATTTCTTGCACCTAGTTCAAAAAGGTGCAATTTTTGGAATGTTGACACATCATTTTCTGCGCCGTACTTAAAGAAGCTGAAAATGGCTAAGTTTTAAAATAATTGATTTTCGAAAGGGTTTTTTAGGCCATTTTGAACATTAACAGACTTCTTCAGGGGACCAAAACGAAAATTTGTTATGGCTACCTATAGAATTGCCCTTGTCAATTTTGCAAGATAACAAATAGTACACTTTTAATGAGCTCCACATATGGGACAAAGGAATACATGTACTTTTGGATCTCTAAATTTTTAAACATTATATTAGTTATTTTATAAAACTTACATTTTCATGTCATATGTAATTCATGTCATACACATAACTTGTATTTGATAACATACAAAATGGGCTTCCTGTTGCATGGGTGTTGATGCAGAGGGTTATTGTTCTATACCTATCATCATGGATGAAGAGGTTGGTAGTTAGTGCAAAATTTCACATGTTGGAATGAAATCCAAATGATTTCATGGTGGATGATGTTCATGTTGAAATTGTTATTATTAGGTAAGTGAAGCCTAGGTATCTTTAAATTGTTTCTTATTATCATTGAAAACAATATTTTACCCACTAATTTTTTTATTTTCACGTTTTCATTGCAAGGAAGTATTTTAATGTGAGGTATACCTATGCAGTTGGAACATTAAGAGAGTGTGGCTTAAAAACCTGATTGCAAAGGTGAAGGATCCTAAAACAAGGTAGGAAATGTTTAGAAGCATAGCTGAAATAATACACAAGTAACCTATAGAGGAGGAACCAATTCATGATGTGAGCCTATTCATTGAATAATATTTGGCTCAAGAATTATTCGTTAACTATTATAAATATAAATGGTCTCACCGTATTGGAATTTGGGAAAGATGTTTGCATACAATGTCCCGTGTAGTCTAGGAAACAAGTGTTGCCATAGAATTATATTACTCACACCTAAAACATGTACTTCTGAATGAAATAATAATATTTTCTTCCCATCAAAGATTAGATTTGTTGGTGAAGAATTTGGTGATTTTTGTATTTGTATATTATTGGTAGAGCCAAATGTGTAAGGAGGATGGGTTTCATAGGAAATTAAAGTAAGGGAAATGAAAAACAAGTCATGAGTGAAATCACAATGCATCCTTAATGATGGTGTGAGGTTAAGTGAGATTGAACTTGATGTGACATGGATGAGGAGCCAAAGAAAGGTTTCTTTTTTTTGAAAGGTTAGAATGGTAAGACACTCTTTTACAATGTGTGAATGCATGTGGTCAACCCAAGAGCATGTGTGCAAGCACATGTTGAAAATTTTTTATTTGAGAAAAATTATAGTTTTCTTCAAGAAGTAATGTTACATTTTCTTTAACAAGAATTTTTTTCCGATGTAAGTGTTATATGTGCTTCTTTTTTCCTTTCCTTATTTGGTTGATTTTGTAAATGAATTTCATAGTGTCATTTTTTTTGGATAAGGTAAAAATAGTTTGATTTTGAAGGGATCAAAAAACCCTTTACAAATAGATAGATAAGAATCAAGGCACAATAGCGAGACTAAATGAAGAAGTCAACAAGACCATAGAAGAGACAAATAGACAACCCAATATCATAAACAAGAGGAAAAACCACCAAAGAAATGGAGGGATCTAGGAAGGTCAAATCCGCTTGACCTCCACTGAGCCACAAGCCTCTCATCCATGGTTCACCCCTCCATGAGACCATAGGTTCATCTTTAGAGGTTCATTAATATTTTTTCCTTTTTTTTGCTCACAACCTTCCATCCTTCACCCTTATTTGGATCAACATTCTCATCTAGATGAATAGGTAGAAGAACTTCAATGCAATCCTTATTTTATGGACTTTGAATCTTTGAGGAACTATTCTTAACTATGCTTCAATTGCTTAACCGGGCTCGAGGAAACAAGATTTTCCTCACAATTTCACTCTTCATGAATCTTGGAAGTATCTTCATGCCCATCAGAAACATGGTCTGAATTATCATCTGAGAAACCTTGGACAACTAGATGAACCGGATCAAAATCATTCCACCATAAGAAATGACCCTTTAACTACTTTTTAACAATGGGACAAGCAGAGGCCAAATGACCAAGAGTAAAACATGTTTTGCAACGAAAAAGAAACCCTTCATAATCAAGAATTTGTGTCCAGATTCTATTTTTGAATTTAAGTTCCATCGAAGCTAGGAAATCATCAGACGTATCCATATCCACTAGGATGCAGACATAAGTAGCGTGGTCAAAAGATTCAGTTTGGGAGTCAATAAAAAGGAATTTCACCAAGGCATTACGAACAGTTCTGAGCCTATCCTCCCCCCATAATTGAAGAGGAAAATAAGGGAGTCTAATCCAGACAAGTTTGGTATTAAATTTTTTAGTTAAAGAGTTGAATAAAGGATGCCAGGGTTTCAATAGAAAAATGTGAGACTGAAAATACGAAAATTTTCCTAAAATTGTCACCCTATTAGAAGGATTGTCAAACACTACAATGAAAATACCACGGTCAGAAGGGAAAATATTGACAGTACCTTAAGAGGAGTGGACACCATTGTTCTGAAATCCAGAAATCCATGAAATTGGTAAACCTACAAATTAGACCACAACACAGGAAAAAATCCTCAGCTTCAAGGACCTCTTCACCGAAAGAGACCAACGGGTTTGACTTAGTATATGTCATGGGTTGGCAGGCCTTCGACCCACAAATTTGGCTCCATCCAGAAAGGAATCAACCCTGAAGTGACCCTACCCCCCATTTTCGAGCTTCCTAATATCAATGCCATCAGTTTGCAAGTGCAGAGAAGAGATAGAGGTAACCACAACAAACCTCAAGCCACCCGCACCCAAATTGCCAGTATTCACAGAAGATCCAAACTTTAGGAAAAAATAGGTGCCGAGGGGAAAGAAATAGGGACTCCCTTCACTGCCACCACTATACTCCTGGCAAAAAGAGAGCCAGACCATTGACGCAGTACACAGATCGAGACTCAAAAGAGGGGTTAGGGTGAACAGAACCAGAGGCGGATGAGTCACCACTGCTGCGAAAGCCAAGACCACCCAACCTGCCACAGCTATAAACATGTCCACCAGACCTACAATCTCCAGAAGCACGACCACCACAAAGACTAGGAGCTACAAAAGCGACGCCCAGACGTGGAACAAAGCCATCGCCCCAAGCATAACCGTCTCCTTGGCCATCATAAATGTTAGGGTTAAGTATCGAGTCATTATCGGGAGACATATGGGTAGACCAATGATCTGTTGATTTCATAGTGTTATTGACATGCATCCATTTGTGTATTTTTAGGATGGTTCGAATAAAAATGTTTCTTGATCTTGTTGCCAACAATGTTTTTGAGAGTCCTCTAAATGAATATTTTTGGTGATGTGGATGACCCCAATGATCCCAAAATTCTCAAGATACATGAATGCTAGAAAAATACTTTCTTACATTTCTAGTTAACATTAGAAGTCTTAATTTCCTTGGGAATATTGTCGAACATGGTTGTACCAGGTTTTGAGAAAAGTCACTCTTTAATAATGGTGACTTCAATCATCTCCATGCACAACATTTCAAGCATGTAAAAGATGGCTTCAAAACCACTCTATGACGTTTTTGTTGAGAATAATGCAATCCATATGTGTGCAACACCAACTAATGAACATGATCAATTCCCTCTCACATGTAAAGGGTGATCAAATCATGTTACTTTTCAAGAGGACTTGGAGAGAGAATTTGAAAAAGACGTGGAACAACAATTCATATGATCTATAAACATGAAACTAAAGTTTCTTGGCTATCTAAAAGTGGTTTGGTTGACTTATGGTTAGTATGATGTTAAAATCTATAGTCATTCTACACGGCTCAAAATTTTCTTTAAAAACATCATCTTTTTAAAAAAAATTCTCAACCTCCACATCACATTCAAATATGGTTCAATGCATATAAAACACAAGAAAAAATTACATAGTTAATGTTCTAGATTTCTTCATTAGTTCGAAGAGTTCTAAAGAAGCTTTGAAAAATCCATTGATAATTGTATTAAATGCATTGATGTGGCTTTAAATTCCATTACATTTCAAGTATGTGAATTTATTTTTCTAGGTGTCCTGTTGTGAATAATGGCATTTCCTTTCCATGGTATTAATCAATCGTCGAAGGGTAAAAACAAAGTATAATATATAAGTTGTCCAACAATAATACATACATATGTCATGGGAATCTTGTTTACAAAAGTGGGAGAGACTAGCTAGAAGTAATCATTTTCTATGAAGTGTGCATATTAACATAAAAGCTAAACAAAGTGATGTAGTTAAACTTTGGAAAATGGTGATATTTCCATATAACGCTAAAGGTGATCACTAGTTTAGTTGTATGCTTACTTGTAATTGTAAATCCACTATATACTTCCTTGGAAGTATGACCAGAGATGCCGACAACCTATGTAATATAGTGCCAATAGATGATGGCTAGTGGCTACACAACCTATCATTAATTACAAAAACAAATTGTAAATTATTAACCAATGAACCTTTTCAAATTAAATTGCTCATTGGAACTCTTCCTATTTGAATAGAAAACTTTAGAATAAAATCATTATTGTTACAAATTAAAAATATATAACAGTTTAGGTGCTTCCACATATATTGAAAAAACAAGTACACTAAATCAAAACAATTTTAATAAATCACAAACCAATAATCCATTGAGATCATGTAGCGCTTTCCAGAATAGAAACTTTGTAACTGCACAGGGTCGGTTGTATTGGTTTGAAGGTCTGTGGGTGATGCAATGCAACAATAAAGAAAATGCGCTCAAGCTGGTTGATTTATCCCCTCTAAATTATGAGTACTCTATGGTGGGAAAAGGGTTTTGTTTGTGGATATGAGTGTAGGGACAATATTTTTTGTTATGTCTAATGTAAAAAATTCTGTGATGATTTAATAGGGTTTATGTGGCCGGGAGATGTGAGAACAATTTCAGATATTGATTGTTGGCGTATTAAATAAATAATGCATTTTGTTATATATTTGGTCTCCTTCAGTAGTCTTGGTGAATCTAATTTTGTAACTAGTATACTGTTATTTATTTCTTCTCGCGTTGTGTCAAGTTGAGTAGATACACACATAAATCTACATATCCAGTTAATTGTCACTCACGTTCACAACAAGTTAATTGTCGCTCTCTTTATAGGTGTATTTTTATGGTTGTCGTTATTTTTTTTTATTATGGTTATCGTTATAAGTGTATTTTCCATTATTATTTTTGTTTTGTTATCTTTATTTTTTTTAAGATCACATTTACCATTTAATACCATAATTAAAAAAATACAATTCTTAACATCACGATATACATACATATATATACAAATATATGTATGTATGTATATATATGTGTATGTATATATATGTATATATATATCTATATATATACATATGTATATATATATGTATATATATGTAACAACCCAAAAATACCAGCACATACACGAACAACACAGTGAAATATAGGATAATTTTTTTTTGACTTGCTTTGACACATAACACGACACAACATGTCGTCACAAGGTTACAACCAACACTAGGAACCACTTGTTACGGGGAAGACCACAAGGTCAGCACGGAAACATTCACACCTATCAAGGACAATACATACATTTTTTTTTTCTTCTTTTTGACAAGACAACATGGAAGTCCAACCACATGACACACTTACATTTAGGGCATCCCATGAGGAAATTCTTGTTAAATTTTCTTGTTTACTAAAATGTCTCTTAATTCTTATCTTACGTTCTTATAAAATTTCATGTAGTGATTCACACAATTCTTTTCACAAGGGAGAACTTCTTTCTTTTCAACTATTGACTAAATAGCTTAAGGCCAAGCTTTCTAAACTAGGATCATCAATTTTATGTCCAAAGCTTTTTATTCATTTGATTTTAGAACATTTTCCATTTCTTACAAGGTTAATTAATCTTACTCCAGCCACTAACACATGTTCCACAACTCTATTGCACAGGTAAAGGCATAAGCTCCGATTGAGTGGAAAGTACCGCTTAGGGTTCATAACAATAACCTTCTTGTTTAAGGATCAAACTTTGACCTTGCTTAAGAGATATCACCATGAATCAAGGCAAGGGTTAACAGAACAGGACAACAGAATTTAGCTTCAGGGTCACATTGTTTACTATCAGTCTTTTGTTGAGGTTAAGAGTTTATCAAGTTTGGTTAAATGTTCCATCTAGACTTTACTTAATTAAGTTTGACAAAGGAGAGCATTTCAATCGATAGAGAGATATTTAAGGTTTTGTTAATCAATTTCCCTCCTACTTATTAATTCCTATCATCTTCTAAAATCTAACCATTGATTTCACCATGAGATCATTTAAGGTTTTACCATAAAAGGATAATATTTATTAGTTTGGCTCGGGAAAAAAAATAGGTAATCATATTTCGTTACAAAAGATAGTTTCCTCTTGATTGTTCCAGGTCTCAAAGGTTATCAAGTAGATCACATCTACATTAATATATTCATATACATAAATTTTCGTTTAACTTTTATAAGGACTATCCAGTCCACTTTATAGTGCTTACAAACTCATTGCTACTATGCCTTAGAAGGATTTACAAGTCAACATTTTAACTCAAGAGAAAAGTTTAACAGTACTCATTTGCGAAAACAAAACATGGTTACATCAATTCATTCCAACATGATGCACAAACCAAAGGGACATACCATCTCTATTGAACCATGACTAGGGAGCAAGAGAGTAATAACATGGGACATGCCCCGCTACTATTCTAAGGATTAAAATACACTAGAATATCCCGTAACCAAGCGGTAATCAAATTTCATCTTTCACATGATAACCAAACAAACCAAAGTTTCGACAATTACAACAACAATACTCTACAATACATTTACTAAGGCACTGACCCTTCTTCTAAAATGTCCAAAGGCCCTTTCCAAATTTTTATAACATAATACTCATTCATACAAAGGAACATCATAACCAAGATTGATGCAATAATCTACAAGTTCTTCCATCATCTAACCACATAAGCCATCTGCAACAATTAATAACCTGAGTCAGTTCACGAGAACTGAGCAAGATAAGACTATACATAGCAACAATAAGCTACTAGCTAACAATACCATGAAAGGAAACATTCTATTTCAAGAAATGGATCAAAGTTCTAACCTCTAACAACCTTTTGAAACAAGATATAATTTTCAACATATCAACTAAGAAGAAATCCATAAGTTTTAGTTATGAAAAATACCTCGAAAACTACAAAAGTTTGACAACCAAATACGCAAGACTATGAAATTTAAATGATTAGACACAAGAGTTGAGAGTATTAGGATTTCAATCATGTAATCCCGTAGATTACGTGATTGAAATCTAAAGTGTAACCCATCAATCAACATTCTCAAGGTGAAGTCAAAAGATAAAAACCAGACCCGATCTTAGTTGCCAAAAAAATATAGTTTTGCAATCGTTCCGTAGGGCCATAGGCCTAATAGGCTAGAAACGAACAACGAGGGTAATAACAAAGTTCCATCATGTAATCAAAAAGGTTTAAAGGATGAAAATCTTATATTCAAACCCACAACCATTATATCTTAGGTAATAAGTGACTTCATAGCTAATAAGGATGAGTGGAAAGGACGATAAGAATGTCCGGAATAGGCATTGCCTAACAGCCTACCTACTGAACATAACCAGGGCCGGAATAGTGACAAGCCTCATTAATACCCAAGTTGAGTAGGCAATCTAGCATTCTAAACACATCCTTGCAATTTTCATAATACTTTAGATTTATAACCCTCCCGTTCTAGAGGAACATAGCCATGAATCTAGACTTGGTTGAAATTTTCCGACGTCAACTCACTTTCTAATATCATAAACGATGTATACAAAGGAAAAGGTCTCTCAACTCTCCTTAATTTACATCTCATCACTAAGTTTATGGTAACCTATGCAGTGATTAAACACATAATATACCATTGAAGATAGATATCCTCCAATAATGAACTTCTATAACGATGTAATTACAATTATTACGTTCGATACATATACAAACTATTCCATAGCTTCTTTTCCCTTTTTAGACAACAAAATATATTCACGACCTTCCATCACAATCATTCTAAATTTGTAATGAAAGGTCACTCATCAAGAAGGAAGTACAAAACAAGTTTGACTAAATTAAGGAACTTCATGTTACCTTAAGCAGTTGATGAAAACCTTAACTTTCACGAACCGTGAAAGATATTACCTTACTCCATCAAGGCATTATGTCTATACATAATTAAATCGATCACACAAGGAATCATCAACATACCATATCTTAACACCATAAAGGTCATTAATTTTATCAAATTTTACTCATAGAAAGAGTAGAATCAAATGGGGTTCTATCAATAATTTATGCCCTTCTATCAACCCAGGACATATTTTCGGTCCAAAACTTCCTTCTTAACAAGCATATATATTGAACTTCTAATTTCCAAATGCCCTAATAATTTGCACAATACACGAAGTGCATAATCAAGCTTATCATAAAAATAATAATAATTTAACTGTATATTTTCCTCCAGGGCAATAACATAATAGGAACCCAATACTAGTCAAAGCTGCAACATTCTAGGGGTGATTACATACCCAGGTTCACAAAAGAAACAACGACATTTTTGCAGAAGGAAGTAACTTTAAAATTATATATATATATATATATATATATATATATATATATATATATATATATATATATATATATATTTATATGATCAATCGAAGCATACACTGAGAACCTTTGTTTATATTTTATATATAAATGGGTTTGATCACATCAACAAGAACAACCAATAGAGGCAAATCTAGAAGTAACAAACTGTTAACCATATACTGAACACAAATCCACAAAATCACAGATTTAAACCAATTTCTAGAAAGAAAAAGTTTCATTTCAAGAGGTTTATTAGATACTAGCATATTATGTATATGGTTAGTCTATCTTGCCTGTTTTAACGCATCCACCAGTCGTGAACATCCAGCAGGGACTGCTACAGCCACACGCCTTCCGCTTTATCCTCTGCTTCACTGGTCTTTTCTTGCAATATACCACACCAGGATTCCCTTTTGAAGGCGCGACTAGAAGAATGCAATAGGTGGCTGTCCAAACACTAGATTGCTTCAATGCAGCTGCTTTGGGGGGGTGAGAGTCGAACTGCTTACCACTCAGTCCGAGAGCACTTGCGCTAGAAAGCTAAACACCAACCATGGTTTGAAGCTCGGACACAAGACATAATGATTACATCGCTCCTGGCTCTAAAAGGCATCTACCGTATTGATACACAAACCTTTTCCTTCATCAGATTTGGGGACAACATCAAACTCTCGGTGCAAACATTACAGCTGTAGCTTGCAAGGTGTGATAATTCCAACAGAACCCTTTATGCCTGCCAACTTAGTGACTCGTTGAAGATGCTCATCAATCTCAGAATTTATCACCATTCTGTCATAAAGCTTGACTAAGAACAACCAATCAATTTTATGTCAGAGATTTAATTCCTGAAGGAGATCATCCTCTATTAGGCATTACACCACCCAGGACATGTTAGCACTCTCTCCCAACAAGTAAGTCCCTCGACAAGTATTGAAGATCCTTGGCACCACCATATTTTATCAAATCATTTCTAAGAATTGAACCTGTTTCCAAAGAATGAGGATCTTCACACAAACACGATTTCTGCCAGAAACTGGCAGAAAAGAATTTTGCGTACATAACTATCTGATAACCTGATGCTGCAAGCTGTTGCTGCAAACATTTTTCTTTCTTTGTTCATCCAGACCATTCCTCATAGTATCACATCCCCTGTTGAGTAATGTTTTCAAATTGTTTTAGCACCCTATGATCCCAAGCAAAGTACTCAAAGAGGTTCGCTGGTGTCTCTGCAAAGTGAAGTACAGTCCTTGTCCCAGAGAAATGTTGATAATCCTGCGTTGAAAGAAGAGAGTGTATAGCATGGCCGAACTCATGAAATAGTGTTTCTACTTCAAAATGATTTAGCAATGCCTGAGATGATCTTGCTGGAAGAGGGAAATTGCAAACCAATGTAACTACAGGGAGTTGATACTCTGTTTCAGACAAACACCTGCCACCTTTGATTGAAAAATGTGCACACCCTGGGTACAATTGCGTACATAAAAATCAAGATACATGCATCCCAGATCTCCTTGTGCAAGTCATGACGAGTAGCAATAAGCTTGTCCAATACATCTAAATTGGCCTTGGGCATAGTATGACCTGTGATATATGCCTGTTTCCATCTGATCAATAAGAAATTCTGAATGAAATAAAGAGGATGATGATCAAAGAGAGAGGCTACTGGATCAAAGAAAGAGGCTTCTTCCTTACTGTTATGTGCCTGCAGTCTGGCTGAACACTGTGGCAAGGCTCTGCTGTGGATCCCTGACAAGAACACACCTCACAGCACCCCAGGAAGAGGAGGTAATACGCTACTTCACCAGCTGCGTAGCTTCATCTATAACCACCATACTAACCCATGGCTAGGCGCTGAAAACTTCCGGTCAGTATTAGAAACAGTAGTGCACGCAATCTCAAAACTTGCAAAACTTGCCTCAAGATTTGATCGAGCTTCTTCCATGTTAAATTCACCACCTGGAGAAGTGACTTTCCAAAATGAAAAGGCAAGATAGCTCAACCAAAACTTTATCTCGTTCTTCTATTACAGCTGCAAGATTTTGCAACAACTGATCACGACTGTGGTCGCGTGCAACCAGAACATCAGGATCAACACCACGGTTCCTTGGGATCGCCCTGCAGTAGCTGTCGCACTTACTCTCTCTGGAGGCCACTGATTTTCTGAGATAAGTTTACCTCTGACCCTGTAGCTGCTGCATACAACCAAATACTTCCTCACGACACTCCTAGGAGAAGTTCAGTTCTGCGCTCCATGGGATACTGCCTGTACAACACGATTTTTGGAGACCCACACCCACCCTTGCAATGTCAGGGTGACAGACCTTCATTTCACCATCAATGAATCCACTATCCAGAACATGTGTAAGGCAATTCATCTGGTCAGCAATTGGTGAGGCAAAGCAATAAATTCGTGGTAGACAGTTGGTGACTAGCCAGTGAACAGCACATGAAAAATGAAGATATATTTATGGCATGGCGCCCAACCAACACCACTTGCCAGGTATAAAAATCAAAACAACATTTGTAAAACAGGGAAACTTCTGGGTCACATGCCAGGCAGGTCGCAGAGATCATACTTTAAAGGATTGCAGTGGATAAAATAAGGAGAAATGCTGAGCCGATGACAAGGTAGGCGGGGCATTACATTCTCCTCCCCTTAAGAAGCATCGTCCTCGATGCGACATAACACAAAGGAAAAGAAATGGTTCGCAACCAAGACATAGGCACAGGAGAAAGTACACTCTATGGTTTAAAATTTTAGTTGATTAAAGCACGGTCACAAGGTAGCCTTAGGAACATTTGGTAGAATTTTTAACTTTCAATGTTCTGTGAAGATTGGCAGTTCTTTCTTGTTCATCATTTCATTAGTCTCTTTCATTAGCACTATTCTTAGTTTAATTTCTTTTTAAAATTTCATCATTGAAGAGTTTTGGTTTATTCCTTATTGTGGGTGCCCAACATGAACTGCTAACACAACACCCTATAGGTTCAAAAGTCATTGTTACAGATTCACAAGCACACAAGTATATACTTCAAGATTGTATTACACCAAAAAAAGGTTACTCAAATACGGAATGGAGTAGGCACAGTCCATAAATAGTACACGTCACACATCAATGACTGACATACCAAATACTCAAACAAAAGAGTACTACAATCCACCAGACATTTCCTCAATTTACATCAATGAAAGACTCACATAACACCAAACCATGCTACAGGTACATAGTGTCCACAAGGGAATCAATGTTAACCACAACATCACAACACATATCCATCTGACATGAGTAACACATACATCAAAATACCACTACCAAACAGCACAATAACTCAACATATATCCTGAATGCATCAACCATACAGACAAATATCATAAGCCTCCATCAAATTGTCTTATGCCTCCCTCAAGTCTCTTATGCATCCCTCAAACTCATGTCTCCCTCAAACTCTTATCCATCTATCTTATGGTTACATCCCTCAAGTCTCTTAGCCAATCAAACTCTTATGCCTCCCTCAAGACTAATGTCCGGGATGAAACTCTTATGCCTCCCTCAATTCTTATGCCTCCCTCAAACTCTTATGCCTCCCTCAAACTCTTATGCCTCCCTCAAGGAGGCCGTGTTGACCCTATGGTTCCAAGACACATAGAGTTCGAACACTCCTAACCCAAGTGACATAATAACGCGTGGTTCAACAACCCGCTAGTTATATGTACTCCTTGGGGCGTACCCCCATACAATGAAGCGGGTCCATAGGTCCAACCAATCCATGGTGCATCCCATGACCCTATTCCACACATCATGACATTAGAACCAGCACAACAATCCAATCAAAGTGCCAAATGGCAAAGTACAAACCTTGGGCAAGGTGGTAAAAATTCCAAATTTAAAAGAAGACCCAAAATCAAGCAAAAATAAATGGCCAAATAGCCAAGAGTTAGTATCAAAATCCCCATGTTAGTGCCATAAACCAAGGAAATGCCCAAAATTGTAAAGCATTGCAATCAAGAAAAGTTGCTGGTCCTTACAAAATAAAGTAAAAAGCTCAATTTACGAATAAAATCAACTTATAATAATGTCACATTACGATAACTGTGTGGCCTTATCTAGCCACCAAGGGGTACTCAACGAGTTGCTAGCACTCGGAACATCGAGCCTAGCTCGTAAAATACATATCAATAATACAACTGTCATCACCTCCATCTGAATCATCCCGCCACCACTTCGACAAGGCTAAACATAGTCATGGTTGCACTTAGGTTGCATACATACAACCACATAGGGAGAGAGGAAAGGATCACAGGTTGTCTACTAAACCGAGTTTCGGCTCAAGTTATTGACCCATGGTACACCATTCCTCACTCTCAACATACACTTCTACCGATTTCCCTCAGGGTCGGTTAGCGTAAGGTTCACAACATAACATACAACAACATCACTAACATAATGGTGGCACACACAAAACTACCATAACGTCTTACATATGGTACATATACAGGGTAGATCACAATCATACATTCACTGGGTGTAACACATCACTTTACCACATTCTGCACCCAAAGTGCAAGTACCATACAATAGGGTTCATACACTCACCGTATGACCCCAAATCACAACATGAAGCATTACATATTTGCACAGTCATACATACGATGAACATAGTACATCTCAACATAACATCTACCGCTGCATAACAAGGTGGTACACACATTTCTTCAAAACATGGTAAAAAAAACATCATGATACAACTCATTTCTTTTAACATCAATCTAGTCATACAACACATTGATACACCCACATATCACAATATGTCACAATGCTCCAACACTACGTCATCCACATTATACTTCTTTTCACACATCACAAACAGTAATTCACACGTGAACTCTTCATATAATCCACAAGAAGGAGAGAGAATACTCCCATCCCCAACATATCAACATGATCACAACATGCACAAGGTGACATACACATCATGTGCGTTCACAATAACACAATTACGACATTAATCACATCACGTTTAAAGCACATTACTCTTCCAATATCTACCACCATCATGCAACATCATCATCTCCATGAAACAATCATCATGTAACACCATCACCATCGTGTAACATCATCATATAACACCAATCCGGCCCATAGGTTCGAGAGCATGAACCTATGCTCTGATACCAAGTGTAACGACCCAAAAATCACACACACGAACAACACAGTGAAATACAGGATAATTTTTTTTTTTGACTTGCTTGACACATAACACGACGCAACATGTCGTCACCAAGGATACAACTAACACTGTGAACAACTTGATACAAGGATGGCCATAAAGGCAGCACGGAAACGTTCACACCTATCAAGGACAATACATACGTTTTTTTTTTTTCTTCTTTTTGACAAGACAACATGGAAGTCCAACCACATGACACACTTACATTTAGGGCATCCCATGAGGAAATTCTTGTTAAATTTTCTTGTTTACTAAAATGTCTCTTAATTCTTATCTTACGTTCTTATAAAATTTCATGTAATGATTCACACAATTCTTTTCACAAGGGAGAACTTCTTTCTTTTCAACTATTGACTAAATAGCTTAAGGCCAAGCTTTCTAAACTAGGATCATCAATTTTATGTCCAAGGCTTTTTATTCATTTGATTTTAGAACATTTTCCATTTCTTACAAGGTTAATTAAACTTACTCAAGCCACTAACACATGTTCCACACCTCTATTGCACAGGTGAAGGCATAAGCTCCGATTGAGTGGAAAGTACCGCTTAGGGTTCATAACAATAACCTTCTTGTTTAAGGATCAAATTTTGACCTTGCTTAAGAAATATCACCATGAATCAAGGCAAGGGTTAACAGAACAGGACAACAGAATTTAGCTTCAGGGTCACATTGTTTACTATCAGTCTTTTATTGAGGTTAAGAGTTTATCAAGATTGGTTAAATGTTCCATCTAGACTTTACTTAATTAAGTTTGACAAAGGAGAACATTTCAAACGATAGAGAGATATTTAAGGTTTTATTAATCAATTTCCCTCCTACTTATTAAATCCTATCATCTTCTAAAATCTAACCATTGATTTCACCATGAGATCATTTAAGGTTTCACCATAAAAGGATAATGTTTATTAGTTTGGCTCGGAAAAAAAATAAGTAATCATATTTCATTACAAAAGATAGTTTCCTCTTGATTGTTCCAGGTCTCAAAGGTTATCAAGTAGATCACATCTACATTAATATATTCATATATATAAATTTTAGTTTAACTTTTATCAGGACTATCCAGCTCACTTCATAGTACTTACAAACTCATTGCTACTATGCCTTAGAAGGATTTACAACTCAACATTTTAACTCAAGAGCAAAGTTTAACAGTACTCGTTTGCGAAAACAAAACAAGGTTACATCAATTCATTCCAACATGATGCACAAACCAAAGGGACATACCATCTCTATTGAACCATGACTAGGGAGCAAGAGAGTAATAACATGGGACATGCCCCGCTACTATTCTAAGGATTAAAATACACTAGGATATCCCGTAACCAAGCGGTAATCAAATTTCATCTTTCACATGATAACCAAACAAACCAAAGTTTCAACAGTTACAACAACAATACTCTACAATACATTTACTAAGGCACTGACCCTTCTTCTAAAATGTCCAAAGGCCCTTTCCAAATTTTTATAACATAATACTCATTCGTACAAAGGAACATCATAACCAAGATTGATGCAGTAATCTACAAGTTCTTCCATCATCTAACCACATAAGCCATCTGCAACAATTAATAACCTGAGTCAGTTCGCGAGAACTGAGCAAGATAAGACTATACATAGCAACAATAAGCTACTAGCTAACAATACCATGAAAGGAAACATTCTATTTCAAGAAATGGATCAAAGTTCTAACCTCTAACAACCTTTTGAAACAAGATATAATTTTCAACATATCAACTAAGAAGAAATCCATAAATTTTAGTTATGAAAAATACCTCGAAAACTACAAAAGTTTGACAACCAAATACGCAAGACTATGAAATTTAAATGATTAGACACAAGAGTTGAGAGTATTAGGATTTCAATCATGTAATCCCGTAGATTACGTGATTGAAATCTAAAGTGTAACCCATCAATCAACATTCTCAAGGTGAAGTCAAAAGATAAAAACCAGACCCGATCTTAGTTGCCAAAAAAAAAATAGTTTTGCAATCGTTCCGTAGGGCCATAGGCCTAATAGGCTAGAAACGAACAACGAGGGTAATAACAAAGTTCCATCATGTAATCAAAAAGGTTTAAAGGATGAAAATCTTATATTCAAACCCACAACCATTATATCTTAGGTAATAAGTGACTTCATAGCTAATAAGGATGAGTGGAAAGGACGATAAGAATGTCTGGAATAGGCATTGTCTAACAGCCTACCTACTGAACATAACCAGGGCTGGAATAGTGACAAGCCTCATTAATACCCAAGTTGAGTAGGCAATCTAGCATTCTAAACACATCCTTGCAATTTTCATAATACTTTAGATTTATAACCCTCCCGTTCTAGAGGAACATAGCCATGAATCTAGACTTGGTTGAAATTTTCCGACGTCAACTCACTTCCTAATATCATAAACGATGTATACAAAGAAAAAAAGTCTCTCAACTCTCCTTAATTTACATCTCATCACTAAGTTTATGGTAACCTATGCAGTGATTAAACACATAATATACCATTGAAGATAGATATCCTCCAATAATGAACTTCTATAACGATGTAATTACAATTATTACGTTCGATACATATACAAACTATTCCATAGCTTCTTTTCCCTTTTTAGACAACAAAAATATATTCACGACCTTCCATCACAATCATTCTAAATTTGTAATGAAAGGTCACTCATCAAGAAGGAAGTACAAAACAAGTTTGACTAAATTAAGGAACTTCATGTTACCTTAAGCAGTTGATGAAAACCTTAACTTTCACGAACCGTGAAAGATATTACCTTACTCCATCAAGGCATTATGTCTATACATAATTAAATCGATCACACAAGGAATCATCAACATACCATATCTTAACACCATAAAGGTCATTAATTTTATCAAATTTTACTCATAGAAAGAGTAGAATCAAATGGGGTTCTATCAATAATTTATGCCCTTCTATCAACCCAGGACATATTTTCGGTCCAAAACTTCCTTCTTAACAAGCATATATATTGAACTTCTTGAACTTCTAATTTCCAAATGCCCTAATAATTTGCACAATACACGAAGTGCATAATCAAGCTTATCATAAAAATAAATAAAAATTTAATTGTATATTTTCCTCTAGGGCAACAACATAAAAGGAACCCAATACTAGTCAAAGCTGCAACGTTCTAGGGGCGATTACATACCCAGGTTCACAAAAGAAACAACGACATTTTTGCAGAAGGAAGTAACTTTAAAATTATATATATATATATATATATATATATATATATATATATTTTATATGATCAATCGAAGCATACACTGAGAACCTTTGTTTTTTTTATATATAAATGGGTTTGATCACGTCAACAAGAACAACCAACAGAGGCAAATCTAGAAGTAACAAACTGTTAACCATATACTGAACACAAATCCACAAAATCACAAATTTAAACCAATTTCTAGAAAGAAAAAGTTTCATTTCAAGAGGTTTATTAGATACTAGCATATTATGTATATGGTTAGTCTATCTTGCCTGTTTTAACGCATCCACCAGTCGTGAACATCCAGCAGGGACTGTTACAGCCACACGCCCTCCGCTTTATCCTCTGCTTCACTGGTCTTTTCTTGCAATATACCACACCAGGATTCCCTTTTGAAGGCACGACTAGAAGAATGCAATAGGTGGCTGTCCAAACACTAGATTGCTTCAATGCAGCTGCTTTGGGGGTGAGAGTCGAACTGCTTACCACTCAGTCTGAGAGCACTTGCGCTAGAAAGCTAAACACCAACCATGGTTTGAAGCTCGGACACAAGACATAATGATTACATCGCTCCTGGTTCTGAAAGGCATCTACCGTATTGATACACAATCCTTTTCCTTCATCAGATTTGGGGACAAACAAACTGTCAGTGCAAACATTACAGCTGTAGCTTGTAAGGTATGATAATTCCAACAGAGACCTTTATGCCTGCCAACTCAGTGACTCGTTGAAGAAGCCCATATCATTGCAAAGCAAAAAGTGCTTCAAGAATATTCTGATATGAAACGGATCCACCCCTATAAGATCCTCTTCCATGAGTTACATCGCAGAACAAGCAAGGTCTCAGTAGAGAATCTCTGAGAATAAATTTCATCAGGTCTGCTGGTAACACCCTCACTGTCACTTAATCGATTTTGATAAAAATATCTTGTAGGAGAATCCGAATTTGAGGATGCAGAGATACAGAACAGATCTTGTTCCTCAAAACAACCTAGTTGGACAACCTGCCTGTTGGAGGCGCTCATGAAGGCTTCTACCAAACTGTAGCATGCTTGTTGCCTGGCTATTTACTGATGCAGGCAGTTGCTGTGGATCCCCAACAAGAACACACCTTACAGCTCCCAATGAAAGTGGAGGTAACACGCCTACATCCCTAGCTTGTTTCCACACCCCTCCTCCACAAGGAACCAGTCTCCACCTGGACGGAAGCGACTTTCCAAAGTGAAAAGGCAAGACAACTCAACTAGCGGAAATACTTGCTAGAGACTTTGAGTTTAAAAAAACTTTATCTCGTTCTTCTACTACAACTGCAAGATTTTGCAACAATTGATCACGAACTGTGGTCGCGTGCAACCAGAACATCAGGATCAACACCAACGGTTCCTTGGGATCGCCCTGCAACAGCTGTCGCACTTAACTCTCTCTGGAGGCCACTGATTTTCTGAGATACGTTTACTTCTCTGCCCTGTAGCTGTTGCATATAGCCAAATACTTCCTCACGGCACTTTCCTAGGAAAAGTTCAGTTCTACGCTCCACTGAAACTGCCTATACAGCACGATTTTGAGAAACCACACCCACCCACGCAACATCAGGGCGATAGACCTTCATTTCACCATCAATGAATCCACTATCCAGAACACGTAAGTCAACATTTTAATGAATGAGCATGTGCTGGCCCCACCAAAGTCTCTTGCATGAGCAGGTCAAAAAGAAAACAAAAGATTTGCAAAACAGGGAAATCATTGGGTGCGGCCACCAACAGGGATTCCATCACGTCGTACATTAATGTCTCCATCCTCCACGTAG
>CM034148.1:704286659-704298380 GCA_019776745.2 Taxus chinensis
GCTTGGTTTGACGTAAATAAGATCTGGATTTTTGATAGGAAGAGTAACTCAAACAAGTGACTCAACACAGTTGCGAACTCAAAATGATATTTGAAGGGATTTGTGTCAGATGGGATTTTGCTAAACTTGACAGCTGATGAAATAATGAGTGAACTCAAACAAGTCACCCAATGTCATTTTGATATAGCTTGAAACAAGCTATAAAGGATGTTCTGACAATTGATGAGATAAGGAGTGAACGTAAGTCACTCAATATCTATTGGATATAGCTGAAAACAAGCTATAGTGGAGTTGTTGTTGGATGAAGTAGGCTAATGAAATCAGTGTGACATTTTGATCTTCATTGTGGGATTGCTTGAATGTTTTCTTGGTATTGAATCGGTCGAGAAATGGTGTTGTGGAACACAATTAGGATTTGAATTTTACAATAAAAACATTGATATTAGCCAATTTTTATGATAAAAACAATGCTAAACTATTTTGTTTTCAAACAGCAAGCAATCATGTGGATTCGATTGTTTTGGCTTATGAGGTAACTTCTTCAGGAATGATCATTGTTTCATGCAATCATATAAGTATGCTGTGAAATGGTGGATGTAGGCTCTTATTACTCCAAGAAGATGCGTCCTCCAATATACCCTAGTCCTAATATACCTAATTCTGTACGGGGACAAAATTGGTACGGGGAACCCTTAGAGCACTGGAGGAGACCCACCAATTCTTACTTTCCTGTTTCGGAGTGAATCACCACGTCCAGAACAGGTTTTGTGAAAAGGTGGAAGGTGATGGAGGGATGAATGTGTATGGTGTCCTTATAACTCCCTGAAGATTTACAGGGACGATGCCCAGGCTTTGTTGTTACAGCTATTTAAGCGTGACTCGCATGCACTGCACGACAGCATTACCTGTAAGTGAAGAGCAGTGGCGAGGTAAATACCGAACGTTGTGATGAGACTAGGTCTCAAAGTCTAATGCAGATGCAAATGCTGTTGGTGCGTGGTAGTCAATTCCATGTCACCAGTGTAGCTTTGGTGGTGATGAAATCCACCTCGTCTACGTGAAAAAACAATATGATAAAGTGATTAAACGCAGGATTCTTTCCAACTTGAAATAAATCACTAGCAGAAAATAATTGTGTACCTGAGCGTACTTTTTTTTTGGGTTTCAGCAATTGTCTTTGAATGGTGGTATTTTTGCGGGATTTTTTTTGTTTTTGTTTTGTTTTTGTTTTTAACAATATTACAACAACGCGGTTCTACAGAAAACAAATTAGTAGTTATCCTGCAAATGAAATGTTAGAAAAGTGATCGTGGTTGTTTTTTATTTTCCACATCGCTCAAAGGTGCAGGAAAAGAGCATACACAACCAATGACCAAACAAATATTAAGAATATGAAAAAGTAAAATAATTATTAAAATGACAGTTGGAAAACAAAGCTAGAGGATCCTGCAATGTTAGAACAAGAAACTAAAAAATTGTGACCATTTCTGATTTTCCAAATCGCTCGAAGGTGCAAGAAAAGAGCATACGTGGATACAATTGGAATAGTTTTTTTTTTTAAATGTTAATAATTATTACAATTAATCATGATTGCGAAATATCGATAATGATTATTTTCACAAAAAAAGAAAAACGATGAAAGAAGAGGGTGAAAACGTTACTTAGAAGTGATGTCGTGGAAAATTGAAATGTAAGGCAAAAAATTAGTGTGCAGAGCCTGAGTGGCCTCACGTTTCTGATTTCCAAGATCACTTTTGAAGTGCGAGGAAAGAGCATACGCGTGAGGTTGTTACGTGAAATAAAATAAAAATAAGAATTTTAAAAAAAAACTATAATTTTGTTGTTTTTTTGTTAAAAAGACAGGTGTTAGAAGAAATGAAATCAAAAAATTTCTGTAAGTCTAAATCTAAAAATTATTTTTTCATTGCATAGATCTTTTCAATACCTTTCCGTTAAAAAAAATGAAGTCATTCTGAGTTCGGGAGAAAAATTTATGGTGTCCGGAAGATGGGCTACGGTAGCACTCTGAATGAAAATTTTGAACGTGAGAAAAACATCCCGGGAGCTGGTTTTTTTAATTTTCTGACTTCTATACTTCACCTGAGAAGCTAAAATTTTTACAGCAAGGTTAAAAAAGAACAATAAACAGAAATAAATAGTTAGATCACAAAAGGATTGATTGAAATAAAAGAAAAAATAATAATTAACTTCCTACAAAGCAGTTATTTTAGCAAAAGTAAATAAATAAATGCATTTTCTGGATTGGTTGTCCCATGACAGTAAGATGATAAACTAATGGCTAGTTCATATATTTCTACAGATAACAAGTAAATAACAAAATCAAAATTGGGAACTAAACACCAAGCACCAAGGAGATTAAAGACATGATGAGCTTCAGAGTTTCATTGTTGCTATAACCTGCAGATACACCACAAGACACCACATAACAAAAACACTACCCAAAGCGTGAAGGTTAACCAAAGAAGACCAAAAGGAACAGAAAAGGAAATAATAATGAACAATAATAAACAAAGAACAGATAAAACCACTAATTGGGAAAGTAATGGTAACATATCGAAAGTAACCGGGCGTGCCAGAATGTAAGCTAGGAAAAATACACTACTAACAAGGAAATAAAATACCAATAATCGTACCTTCTCCTTCGCGTTCCGTAGAAAACCTCAGAATGGGCTAGGAAACTTGGATTGAGCCCTGATTTTGTGATATGTAGGTGCTTTTCTTCAAGACGGAGCAAGACCTTCCTACAACAACGATCTTCTTACTTTGCATTAGATGGGAAAATGGATTATGAGGCTATTTTGGCATTAGGACAAGGCAAAATGATGTTCTTTGCTCAAAGGATGCAAGAACTTAGATATGGCATGAAAACTTATTCTCTTTGTATTTAGAGGGGGGGGTAAGGTTGTATTTATAGCCTGGAGGAGTGATTAACTTATATTAATTTAAGTAATCATGGTTTGAAAATGTAGGCAAGATTAAGTGGGTGGTTTGAAAATGTGGGCAAGATTAGGTGAGTGGTTTGAAAATGTGGGCAAGATTAGGTGAGTGGGGGCCACAAAGGGTGGGTAATGATTTGAATTTGAATTTTTAATTCAATAGTAGAAAAAACATGGAGAATAATGACATGTGGTGAGGATTGAGTTTTTTTTTAGATTTTGAAATGGATAATTGATCAAATTATATTTGATTAATTCGAAGTGTATTTTTGTGGGAAATGAGAAAGGGGAATTAATTGATTTAGGATAGATGTGAAATTGGGGTGTCTACAGGATCAAATCAATATTTAGATTTGTTGAGTAGCATCTAATTTGAAAAGTATTCTAACACATTTTGTATTCTTCAAATAATAATCTCAAACACTTATACGAAATTTTTACTAAGGTTATTACTTGGCTTAGAGTTCAATTACGTCAAATAACAAAAAATGGTGACACGATATGTGGAGCTCATGGACTACCTCATCACCACCTTAGAGGATGTTGGCATACTGTGAAAGTGCGATGTCATCATTCATCACAATATGATGATAATAGATGAGTAGTGGTGAAGATGTGGGATGTGATGTTGAGGCCATTCCTTTTTTATGGAAAATAAAAACAATTCTGAAAATAATCTTGCCAGAAAGTTTTGACATCAAATAAACCCCACAATAAAACATCTCCAACATACTTATATTTAGTTTCTTTAATATATCACTTGTATATATATGTTAAGTATAATTATTTGAAAAAAAAAAGTCAAATGAGATTAATTTAGAAGCATTTTTTTGGATTTGTTATATATTGATCAAAAATCTCGTTATCTTCTAATGAATTTTTTTAATAGTAAATAGTTTGAATTTAGTTGTATCACCTTTTATGAGTTTAGTGAAGATTGTTAAAGAAAAGGGCGTTCAAACATCACCATATACTTATAAATATATTACAAAATTTTAATTTGTTTCTGTAAATAAGGAGAATTTTCCCTAAGACAATTAAATAGATTTGAAATTTAAGGTTGAAACTGCCCTATAACAATCAATCTATGTAAAATTTAAAGTCAATTATTAATTTTGTTAACATCTTAGCAACATTGCTATCCACCACCACCTTTGGTTACCATTATAAGTTATGCCTCTCGACTAAGTATTTGAAATGGATATAATGATATTAACTAGAATCAATTCATGAATGTGCTTGCAAATAGTTAATAAGAACTCATATTTATAGATATAATGGGCTCTCCCTACATAGAATTCCTTTTATCAAATAAGTGTGCAAGACGAGCTGGCCTATAAATATATGTAGATGTGTGTGTGTGTGTGTGTGTGTGTGTGTGTGTGTGTGTGTGTGTGTGTGTGTGTGTGTGTGTGTGTGTGTGTGTGTGTGTGTGTGTGTGTGTGTGTGTGTGTGTGTGTGTTTATAGGTCTAATGACATGTCATTATATAAAAGTTCTTATAATAAATAACCAAGTCAATAAACTTATAAAGATGAATACATGTATTGATATTTGTAGGCACTTTTAGTTGATGATTCTACTTTATTAAGAGATATGAACTCATACATTTTAATATGTAAAAATATTATATTATTAACATAAAATGAATCATGGATTAGTTTACTATGATAACATGTCAATTTTTCGAGGAAAGTAAGTGTCATTATAATTATTATATATTTAATATTACAATTATAAATAATGAATTTAACAATTGTGTAAAAAGAAACAATTCGCATTAGTTGTTGAAAAAGAAAATTTACATGTGTAATATTTTATTCAAAGTTTACAATAGCAATTTAATTCAATATTGAAATTGAAGAGTGCTAAATTATTTATAATGTTTTAGGCGGAGGAAGGGAATATAATTAGGAAAGTGAAGTTCTTTTCTAGAATATATGGCTAAAATTTTATTAAGAGTGATGAGTTTATATATCACCTAAGTATATATAATATGGGTTGTTTTATTAAAAAGTTATTTCTCTCAATATTATCATAAATTTTAACAGAAAATATAACAATATGATGTATTGTTACTTTTTATGATAATAATATAATTACGCCGAAGGCGTTCCCCCTATGGTAAAGGACCTCCGGACGTTTCTGCGACTGTCTTAAAATTGACGGTTTGATGGCCATTTAGACGTTTTCGCTTTTTCGGCTATTTTAACATTTTTTTTTGGGTTTTGGGTTTTTTTGGGTTTTTTTTGGACCGTGATTGCCCACGAATCCATCCTCCATTTTCGTCGAATCTCTGCACAAAACAGGAACTGGGTGCCGATCATAAGAACAAATGAAGCTAATGGCAGTAAATCAAAACCACTTCCATATAAAAATCCACGAAGTTGGTATTGGCTGCAGGGAAATGGGCTCTGTACAGCTCCAGCGATTAGTCTTCATCACGCAATGTGTCCACTTAGTGACTAATCATAAGACAAGGCCGACCAAATGAAGAAAAGTACGAGGAAAGTGATGTGTTTCAGGTTTGTCCAGTATATTTCACAGCTAAAAATATTTCTAAAATGCTACTCCTCTGGCAATACTTACCTAAGGACTTTTAGACCAGCCAATCTAAAACAAAAAAAACTGGAAGAATGTACTCAATCCATCACTTATTTGGCGGCGCGTTTGGAAATTTTTTTAGCTATAAACATGTAAAGACAAAGTGGGTCTTTAACTTGAACCCAAGAAAATTCCATCTCCATGAAAATCTTGGAGCCATGATGCATTTTTGATTTGGCTTGAGAATCTTCGTGGCGGCGTGGCTTGGCAAGGTACCTCATTTTCTGCAAAGAAAATGACAGTTATGTTTGTGTGTAGCTTCAAAAATAATGCAGTCGGATTCCAACCGTGGATGCATAACATTGCAATTTAGAAGCACGTCTGCGGGTGGTGATTGAGTGGATTCGGCACGCCTGTCAAAGACTGAAATCGGAAGGTCCAACCTTCACACGTGCAAGCGTTGCTTCTTCTTCTTTGAACCACATCAAAAAAAGGGGTATACTAAACACACTTAAACTAGCGGTATAGTAAACTAGCGGTATACTAAACTAGCGGTAACTAGCGGTATACTAGACACAATTACCCTTGTACACATGTACACAAAATGTGGTAGCATAGAAAATGCATTCATTGTGTTTGAAAAAATGTATCAAAGACACGTGGTCTCCAAAAACTCCAATGATTGAATCATATGTCATGCATGGCTTTACTGAGGAGGCCCTTAGGCTCTTCGAACAAATGTAATGCTCCGGTACAAAACCAAATCATATTACCTTAGTTAGAGTCTTATTTTCATGTTGCCATGCTGGCTTAGTGAATGAAAGGTAGTGATATATTAATAGTATGAGTGCATGTTACCATATCATACCTACAATAGAGCACTATGGTTGCATGCTTGATATTCTTGGTCATGTTAGGCGATCGGGAGAGGAAATATATTTTATCAACGAAATGATGGTAAATCTTGATATCAATAATGTATGGAGATGCTTGCTTGGTGCCTGTAGAACTTGGAGAGCGTGTGGCAAAACACCTTTTTGAGTTGGACCCCAATAATACCTCACCTTTTTTGTAATTGGCAAACATCTATGCAACAACAGGCAGGTGGGATGGCATTTAGAAGGTTCGAAAAATGATGAATGGTAGACAAGTAAAAAAATTCCCTGGATGTAATTGGATTGAGGTAGACAAAAATGTTTATTCTTTTGTTGCAGGAGTCAACTCGCAGTCACAGGAAACATAGCAAACATAGGAGCAATTGGTTAGGCCCAAAAAATTTATATTTGACACAAGTTTTGTAATGAATTATGTCAAGAAGTGGAAGGATTGAGTTCTTTGCAAACTAAAAACAGAAGCTGGCAATTGCATGTGGCCTTTATCTACACATCCCATGGGACAATTCTTCTGTTCCTTGAAAATTTTCTTATTGTATGGGGACTACCACAATTTTTTTGCCCACCTTTGTTGGGCAAGAAATTATTAGGATGAATATGCTCAAATTCCTTAAGTCTTAAAAATTACTTGCCAGAAAGAAGAAAGTATTGCTTTAATTTCGAGACAAACTATCTCCACGCCAATATTGTCAGCTATTTGTTTACCTTGTGTTAGCCCTCTCCCTATTCTTGTGAGAAGATGTTAAAGAAAAAAGTGTTAATGTATTAAAGAGAGAGTTGTGTATGTAAAATGCAGGGGGTAGAGTCACCTCATTTTTCCATGGAGAGGATTGTACTTGTTTTTCTTTAACACATTGAAACAAACTTATTTTCTATATATGGACGTGTCACAACAAGAGGAGAGTTACTTTGTGGGATAATTGTTTTAAGCTTATTTGGTTAAAAAAAATTCAATGTCTTGAGCATTTCTTTGAGAGATTGGTTTTATCACTTTGGAGGTCTCTGGATACTTTACATTATTGGTGCAGTTATTAAGCAAGTGCCAGTACTTTTGGCACTTACAAGACTAAAGAGGAATTAGCCATATGTAGCAAATCATGAGCATTATCAACCAAGATGATTTTTTGGTCAACACAATCAATAATAACGTGCAAATTTTGAGGGACAACAATCAGTATTCTTCAAGCCAATTATGTGTGTTACATCTTATATATAGGTGGGGCTAGGGTTTGAACCCTCAGTTTTCAGGTCATGGACTTTATGAGAATAATGACAACTAAATTTTTAAACTCGGTACTTACTAGCCAATTTTCCATTTATGTTGAAGTTCTCTTTCATGATGGATATTATGCTGACATTTTGTTAAGCCTATTCCTCACCTAGATGTCTTTGACAACTTGTGGTATGTGGCTTTGGGATGAAAGTGACTTCAGTGTATTCTCATTTTTCAGTCTTTAGAGGAATCTGAAAGTTTATCATCTCTGTTGTTGCTTGGATGTGCATGAGTAATCCCATGTATGCATTTGGCACTTGGGTTCCTTTTCATCCTTGAATCTTCAAGATGGCCAGTGAGCTTTTATGTGAATCAATATGTTGATCAAATACATCTTGTGCTCTTTTTTTTATCAATTTATTTTACTCATACTCTATTCTCATTACATTCCAATTTATTTTCTTCATAGATTGTGTTCTAGATTTTCAATCGCCTGTCCTCCCCCCCCCATCCATCTGCACATTTCTTCCCCCTCGATCCCTTTCAGACGTTTTTTTTAAAACGTTTAATTTTTACGGGTGGAAAGACATTGAATACGGCAATTGTTTTACCTGAATTGTTTCCTTTGATGGCAACATCAAATGGGTCGCCCACTGGTGAGCGGAGGGATATCGAAGCGTCCTGCGAAATAAGGTTCTAATTCAGGGGTGGTCAGAAATTCTAGTGTGTTGGCCACGACGTCACAGTCTCGATCCTCGGTGCCTAGGGTCAATGGTGGTTTACGACTTCTTCAGTCACTCACCTGAAGCTCCTCAAGTAAAGTTGAGCAGAGGCGTTTCAGGTGAAATCCTGAAGAGTTAGCAAAAAATGATGGAGAAGCCGAGAAAATCATATCTTCTTTTACTGCTACACAGGTGCAAATGATCCCTAGAATCATCATCTTGTTGTTTCTTTAGATTTAGAATGCTTCATTTTTTTATAATACAAATATAGATAAACCCTAAAACTTTTGTAATATATGCAAGGGCTGGAAATCAGGAAGGAAATTTATTGTTTTGTTGATTGCAACTTTTGAATGAAATGCATCATATGTTTTTGAATGAAAGACGAGAAAGTGTAAATGAATGCCCCTACTATTTTCGCATCTGCAGATTTTGAGGTAAGATTTTGAAACTAGACATTGTGCTTCTATTTTTTTGGGAAGGCAAAATGAAAGTGTTTTTTTTGTAGGGTATGGAGAAAGAAGGTTTATTATTTTCTTCAATCACAGTCTTCCAGTGAAAATAAACTGGAATTTTTTTGATCTTCTGAAAATGTCTCCATGTTTTTAATGATGTCCAGGTGTTTTTTTAAAAGAAAGATTTTAATTTCTTTATTTGCAATCATTGAATGAAAATAAGCTTAGGTAAGAACGAGAAATATTTATGCTTTTGCAAGGAAAATGCAAGCTTGATATTTTTCAAGGACAGGGGAGGTAATATAGGTGAAAGTCTATGATTACTTAATTTGCAGCTTCTGAATGAAAACGAGCCAATTAAGAAAAAAATATCTTTTACTTGAAAAGATTCTTTCATGTTTTTAGAAAGGTAGTTAAAGTTTGATCATTGTTAGGGACAAAATGGAGAAAGGGAAGCTTTTTGTTTTTTGTTACATATTTTGCATGAAACTGGGACTATCGAGGAATCCTCACATTTAGAAGATTTTGTAGCAGGTTTGAATTTTTTGAGAAATAATCGTAACTTGTAAATTTCATATTAGGGGATATGGAAAGGAAAGCTTCATTTTTCTTCATTTTCATATTTTAAATGAAAATGAGCTTGTTAAGAAAGAACAAAGGGGAAAATATTTTTTATGGGGAAAATGGGCCTAATACTTTCTCATTTGCAAATTTTAAATGGAAACAAATTGGTCAAGAAGGGAGAATTCCTTTGATTTTTACAGAATTTTTCATCATTTATGCATTAAAAATGAATGCTTGATGGGTTTTTAATAGAAAGGAAAGCTTATTGTTTCCTCATCTGTAAGTTATGGATGAATATGAGCCAGTTAAGAAAGACAAAAGAGGAGCTTTAAAGGAGATTAATGGAAATTCAAACTCTATACGTGATTAGTTGGTTTCTTGTAGAGCTACACCAAGATTAAAGGAATCATAGTAGGCCAAATCTTATGATGAAGAAGCTCCAACTACAAAATCCAGCAACCAGAAAAGGAATGCCGAAGTGTACGTGCTTGATGTTTTTCGTAGATGATCAAACCAATGGTGTGGTTAATGTTAACGAGGTTTTAGCCTAAATTTTGCGCTCAAGGTCTGTCAGGAGGTCGTGGGATCAATTCATTCTAGACAGCTAAGTGTTATTTGAAGCCTTAAGGGAAACAGAGTTGAAAGGATTTCCACTTCCAGCCTCTGTGTTGAAAGCTCGCTCGATTCTGGAGGTTTTTGTTGATTTGAATTCCTTCAATAAACTCTAACTCATCAGTGAAAATATTCGTGTCTAATGCCTCATTTGAGCAAGTAAACTCTGCAATATTCTTGCCAACTATGAAGAGTATTAAAACAGTTGAAATTATGAGGGAATTTCAAAGAAATATGTCTTCCCGGGACTCGAACGCAGACTGGACTGAGCAAGGTCAAAAAAAAATCTACCGGAAGCAATTCACAAATCCTAGCTAGATTATCAGGAGCACAAAAGCACTGTTATTTTCATTTGAGGAAGAAGATTTAGCATCATCATATGAGGCTTCAACTAAAGCTTCCTTCAAAACTGAGGAAAGGGGATGATGATTTGAAAATTTCTAACTCTTTAAGACAGAGCAGTGCCAGATACTTCAATATTTCTCTTGGAAGATGTGCTTTTGAAGCCTCATTTAGGGATTAAAAGAGGCGATGAAAGCTCCAGTCGTTCAACTTGGTGCATTTTGGGGGAAAAGGAGATCAACCTATAGCAAAAAAGTAAATAATTCGCAAAATGGAAGGACATTTCTAGCATTGTCAAAGCAAAAATATTAAAATTATTACGCCGACATAGATTTTAAAGCTAATTCACTCACAACTTCTGATCTCGGTAAGATTTCCTTACTGCTAATTTATCAATCTACGCTTGAAAAATGAGTAATCTTTATGTTTAAGCAATCTAAAACAAATAAACCTTAAATTGAAAATTTTCTAGCTTCTTGAAATGCTTGAATCTTAAAATTATTTATTTGTCACTACGAGTTGTGTAGAGCATGAGAATGTCTGGTTGCATGTTGGGTTGAGTCATTTTCTACCATGTTCAGGTGCGAGATGAAGATGTTGAAGTAGCTAAGAGCATGGACTGTCGAAATTTTGAATGGGAGATCGGTTATAGATACACGTTGACAAAAGTTCATCGCAGTTTAGAGATATGCAAAAGCTCACATGGAAGTGTTTCACCTATGCCAATCTGGACTTGTGCTTACCATAGATCTGCAGGGGAGCTGAGCCTTGAATCACTATGTCATATATGAGCTACCACTACCAGAAGATTCTAGTTACAAGCAAATATTTCGGGCTTTTTGTATTTAGGGCTTTTGGTAATTAGGGGTTTTTTATTTTGGGTATTGCAGGAGGATGTATATTGGATTTGGGCAGAAGATTCGAGTTACAAAAAGGGGACTCATCAATAGCACATAGAAATGGGATCGGCTAAAGAAATCGAGGTAAGACAGATCAAGAGCTCACCAAGGTAAGACATCAAATGTTATATAGGCTGAGACATATCAAAAGCTCGCTTAAGGAATGAAAATTGATACTGTGACCTGTGATTGAGTAGCAGAGATTATTGTAGAGTTCTTTCATGTTATTTTTTAAGAGATTATTGTAGAGTTCTTTCATGTTATTTTCTTTTGATTGTTTCATCTATATTTATAGTTGGCTCCAATCCTTTTTCCGAAGTGACATGTGGGGGCATGTGCATTAGTTAATGACATGATTCGTTATGTGCTGAGGGGCTTGTTACCCAATGAGGCCATTTTGAATCGTCCCAGTTGGACGTTAGACTGATCAACAACAAGGCTTTTACGTTTCTGTCTACTAGAACATTTTGTTGGTTTATAAGATACTTCTTGCCCTCTCGTTTAATATGATGCGATAGAAA
>CM034148.1:704298880-704314446 GCA_019776745.2 Taxus chinensis
CTTAGAACCCAAGGGTGATTGTATATGTACTTTTCGGTTAGACTTTCATCTGCCTACAAAACCCCGGGCCTCACCCACTCAAGGTGCCATTTTCCGCCAAAATAAGGTCAATGCAATGGCTCCAAGGAGTCCAAAAGAGTGATGAATTCCTCCTGGCAAGAGTCCTCGGCTCCCAGCTTCTGGCCATATGCTGCTGCTTGTCTTGCAACTTGCACAACATTCTGTAACACCAATCTCTAATACATACTGTCTCTACTAACCCGACTCACTTTTCTGCATTTTTTATTATGGTTAGAGGCATAATAGATTTGTAAAAACACCAGCTCACCGTTTGAAAGCTGCTAAAACTTACAGGGTGACAGGTTCCTTCCATCCGTCCACCCATCGGAAAGAATGGTGCAATCCCTAATTTTTTCCATTGTTTCTTTTGCTCTTCTAGCGGAGTGGCAATCTGCAATCTGCATAAAAAAACCCTCAAGTAATTTTCCCGCGCAAAGTTTTGGAGAGGGTGCTTGTACCCTTTCCCTACAACTGTCAACACTATCACCAAGTACTCCCAGTATGGGCTCTTTGCCACATTGAATGGCAGGTTGTGTTGTAGTACCAAAAATTTGCACAAGCTTTATCCACGTCCTCGTGCATATCTTTGTTCCAGAATGTACCATCCAATGAAGGTTGTGCTCCAGGTGTGTTCCTTGCCACAAAAAAACTACGGTATGCCTTTGCTCGAACTCGATGAAGATGAGCCTCTTCCGGCTCTTCCTCTTCGTATGTGTGGACCACGAGTAGAGCCCACAATGTTGCTGCATCATCGTCTAAATTCTCTTCCATTGCAGCCCTAGGTCTAATAGCTTGTGCTATGGCTTGCCTTTAGCCTTGCGTTCTCTAGTTTTTTCTCCTCTAACTTTGCCAGCTCTGCTTTAATCTCTCGCATTGCCTCTTCTGACACGTTGGGGCAAACTGTAACATCTCGGCAAGGAATAGTTGAAAGGTGATATTTCAAACGATTGATACCTCCATTCATTTTCTTGTTACAGAAAGTGCAAAAAATTTCGCCCACACAAGTTCCACGTACAACATACTTCCATGTTATGGAACGGGCATTCGGAGGAACGGTCCCTGTTAGTGATTCAGATGCCGAACCTGATGCCGAGCCTTGATGCCATTGTTAAACTCTAATCTGCAACACAATGCACATTTAAAAATTAGAAAACGTAAACTTAATTTAATTTTAAAAACAAAACATGCCTGAATAACAAATTTGCGTAAGTAAAAAAAATACATTACAAGCATTCAATTTTACATTACATGTATTTAGAATTACACAACAAATCGATTACAATACACATACATAAAATTTTACTAATTTACAATGAATTTGCGTTAATTAAAAAAAGTACATACCTCTGGCTGCAAATGAGTATAAAAAAATTACAAGCATTCAATTTTACATTACATGTATTTAGAATTACACAACGAATCGATTACAATACACATCGAATCGATTACAATACACATACATAAAATTTAACTAATTTACAATGAATTTGCGTTAAAATAAATAAAATTACATACCTCTGGCTACAAATGAGTATAAAAAAAGTACAAGCATTCGATTTTACATTACATGTATTTAGAATCACAATAGGAATCTATAAAACCTAAATAATATATTCAAAATTTGGAAAAACTTCAAAGAATTTAAAAAAAAAAAATACCTACCTCCAAATGCAAATCTCCTAATTCTCTCCTCGAATTCGCTCCAAAATCCACTCAACACAAGCAATGCAAGCTCAAATGGTTGTGTGAGTGACAATGAGGGAGTTGAGGGCCTTAAAAAGAGCCAAAACCGCGTAAAATCAGTGTCTTTTTCCTTTGAAAGCCGTGTTTCCGCGTCTAAGCCGCGTCTGGCGAGTTTTTTGCACGGACTCGCCGAGTTTTGGCGAGTACTCGCCGAGTTAACTCGGCGAGTACTCGCCAAAACTCGGCGAGCCCTTTTTTCATGATTTTGGCGAGTTTTTTGGCGGTTTAAACCGTTTTCCCTGTTTTTTGGCTAGTTTTTTAAAAATCGGCGAGTTTTTGGCGAGTTTTCCATCTATGGTGTGAAGGATTAAATTGGATTAATTTAATTTATTGGATGACTGTCCTTAAACATGCTATTTTTATAGAGAGAAGCATGATTTTTAATTAATTAATTGTCAGGAATAGGAAGGACAATTATTAATTATAGAATTGTGAGGGTTATATAAGCATGGGCTGCCATATGGGTGAATTATTTAATTCACAGGTAAAGAATTGCAGCCAAGAGGAAAAGTGCGCCCCATTTGAAGAAGGATTTTGCTCAGGCAAGGTGGAAACAAGGCTAAAAGCTTCCAAATTTGACGCATGCTTTGAAGGAGGTTGATCTTTGTCTACATAATTGTTTGCATAGGTGTTACAGGTGCTCAGGTGTTGTTGAAAGGATTCATGCTCTCTTTATGTGCAAATTAAACATCAATTTTTGGGGCAGCAGGCTTGAAAAGGGCAGATTTGTACAATTAAAATTCACTATTCATGCTCTGGTGGCCATTTTTGTTTGAATTAATTGTAGGAATTCATTACAGGTGCTTTACATAAAAAAGGAGCTTTAATCAATGTCCAATACATTGCATATATCCTCCGAATTTGAAGAATTGTCCAGATCTGCACCAGTATTGAAGAAATCCGGCCAAATTAGAAGAAAAAGAATTATTCAGACAAAGATTGATAAAGCCATGGCAAAAGGAGATGAAAAAGAGAGCACGATGGATTCATGCATTGCTTCTAAAACTTTCAGACATAGGAGACACGGATCTAGGGCCAAAACCTCTTTCTGATTTGATTGACAGATCCAGAGCTGGAAAGACTTCACTCATGCGTACGGTCAAAAAGTAGTGGAATTATTCGAGTTGCAGCTTTCCCATGTACAGCCCAATTGCCAGAGTTTGTGATGGAGTGTGCTAGATCTTATCATCCTTCATCCAGATCAGTGCGTGATGTTGCGGGAAAGACAATAATTTGTCTGGATGCAGAATTCTTCGATTATTGTTTGAAGATTCCAGTACGAAAGGTGGTGGACTTCTATTAGCATTCAGGATGCTGACAGTAGGTGGGAAAAGCATAGAGCTGATTGTGTGAGCATCATGAATAGCCGGTTCATGAAGAAGCCTAGATCCCCTTCCAAGTTCCCGAGAACTCTTCCACGATCCAATTTGGTACAGGAGGCGGATGATATTGTCAAAATTGCTATGCAGGTTGAATGGTGAAGCGAATGCCTACACTTTCCGGACATGGATGTATGCTTTCATCAGGACCATTGAAATCAACAAGGTTGATTCTATAATCAGTTGGTCAGAAATTATTAGCAGCAACATCGGTGAGCAACTGCGGAACGTAAAGCGTACCTTCAGCTTCAAGATGACTTCATACTTGGTATATGCTGCAGCTTCACAGGGTGTCTTTTCCAAGCTGGATAGATGTGGTATTCTTTCCAAGGATCCCATTTTCGAGTGCTACCCGCAGCTTACTGCACCTGCGTGCGAGAAGGACTTCAAAGTGATCAATGATGGTTTCTTCTACGATTTCATCTGCAGGTTAGACAAAGACTTGAAGACTCACAGGGTAAGCAAGGAAGCATGGGAAGCAGTGGCCAAGATTGGCAGTGTATTTATCCAGTTTGCAGATTTCACATACATCAGGGTTACGAGCTTTTCAGGTGAACCAACAAAGATGCCAAGGTACCCGAGTGACAGATTGATTTGCCATGGAGCTAAGTAGGCAACTTGTGGAGTTACACGACCTTCAGTCGAAGCGGCACAAGTCTACGAGCTTCTTCCCACTCACTGTGGGATATTACAGTTGCATCAGCATTCACAGAGCTCGAGGAATGGAAGCACAGATGTTGTCCGAGTATGAGCAAGAGTTCTTCCCTGCACGGCTTAATTTCGATCCATTTGGAATAGCCAGGAAGACAATCTCCCAGGAGTACGCACATGTGCCTTCGTTAGAAGATTTCTGGATGAAGTGCAGAAGTGAGTACGAGGTCAGAAAGAAAGATTTCAGCAGGCTGTCGGCAAAGCAAGTATTTGACTTTGGACTAGCGTGGAATACCTGCGGATCTTAAAGATGATGGGAACGTGGTACTTGACACTTACCATCAAATGGGAGGAGATAAAGCTCTACTGCAGGATAGCAATGGCGGCTGCAGCACAATAGAAGAAAGATCTGGAGCTATGTTGGTGAGTACTTCGAGCTGGTTGTTAACGAAGGGATACTGCCTTGATGAAGTATTGATGAACCAAATCACAGGCAACTTCGGCACAAGAGATTCCCTCAAGTGAAAGCATGAAGGAGAGAGCAGCAGAAGGTACGAGAAGTTGAAAGTACGCAGAAGATCTCAAGAGAAAGAGAAGACCACTTCTACGACCATAGCTTTGACTCCGACTTCTCCAGTACCTAGTGGATTTCCAACTATTGCACCACAGCAGCAGGATGTTTCCATGCCTTCATTAAAACCACCAACGTTCATCTTCTCTCCGTAGCCACTTCGTTCAGCACCCGTTCCAGAGGAGATGTTGAAGCTGCAGATGACGGAGTTCGAAAGAGCTTTGTCCTTGGATGTTTCGGAGGATGGCAGCCATGATACTGTGGCACTTTCTGATGGAGAGGATGCAGAGCGGGAAATGGTAGTGCACTCAGCAACTTCTCACTCTCCGAGAAGTAATTTCTCGGAATGGTTAGCTTTGCAGTTGGTTCCGGAAGCAAGAGTAGAGATGAACTTAGAGGAACATGACTTGCAGCTACTTCAGGATCTGAGCAGAAGAGACAGAAGGCCTAAAGTTGCTAAAGCAACTTCTAGGTTGATCATCGAGGATTCGGGAGAGAAGTTTTGCTGAGATATCAATCCCGGCGGAAGGAAAGGTAGAAGAGGAACTCACGGCAGAAGATGTGATGGTGACCAAAATACCACTCGGTCAAGCTACCACTGAAGGATTGAAGCAGGACACGCAGACGTTGCTGGATGCTTTGTTCCTTAGGCTTGACAGTGAAAAGGCAGAGAAAGAAGAGCTGCTGAAGCAAATATCTCAATTATGTGAGATCATAGCCAAGGTTGCTAAACCTTCCGTTCAGCCCCATTTCAGCGCAGGTGAGTGATCATCTTATGCAGGAAATGGAAGATGCAAGCAATCAAGTAAAGGCTATTGACGAATGGAAGGATCTGATTATTCGTCAAGCTTCTGTGCAACTTGGGGAAGTGCCAGCCCGCCTAAAGGTTATGAGCGATGCAGCAAATCAACTAAAGCAACTGATAGAAAGCATAGAAGGAATAAATACAGTTGCAGAGAGTAACCTGAGTATTTTGGCCGAGATCAACAAGCTGCCGGGAGATGTATTGGTTGCAGAACAAATTATGCCGGATGGATCAGTCGAGAAGGGGAAGCAGCTAGAGTTTGCAGTATCTTTCCGTTTGGAGATCTACAGAGTTTTGCTGAAGAGGATGCAGGCGCTTGAGAGTAGAACATCAGATTTGCCGGACAGTATTATTTCTTTCACTGAGGAAAGAGTGGATGGAGGTATTACTTCATAACGTGCGGATTGTTTCTAACGAGGTGCATGATTCCCTGGAGGGTTCTCTTCTGATGGTGCAAAAGAGGATTGACAAAGCCACCAAGCCTTTCACGATGAACTCTATCTGTAGGCTGGTGACACTGCAGGCAGACATTGCGAGATTTGGGCCAAGTTTGGAAGAAGTGGAAGCATGCAGCAAAGTGTTGAATGAAGGATTGCTGCAATTCAGGACAGAAAAGGAAGCAGTAGCTAAAACAGATGGAAAGATGCTGAACTATATGTTTGACAAGTATATCAGATATCAGAATAAGAAGAAGATGTAGATGTTACAGCTGGCATGACTTCTTCTATTTCTTTCTTCTTCTACTTTCTATGTTCCCGGATGAAATTGTAAACTTCTAAGTTATTGGTTTTGCAACCATTACTTGAAGTCATGTGGAACCTTTCTATTAGTTAAGTGATACATGTGTCACTTAAGAAGAAGTTAGTTGAGGATGATTGCCAAATGTCATCTTTAACTTGTTGTTCATACTTTAGTTCAGTTTGAGTCTTCTATTTGTACTTTCCCTCCTACATTCTATAAGTAGGTAGAAGAACCTATGGGTTAATCATCGATCAGAATTTGTAAGAAGCAATCTTGTGTTCTAGACTTTGTGCTGAACCCCTGAGAGCCACTTGTTGCAGAGGAATAGAAAGAAGCAGGTTTCCGGAGAACTTTGTGTCACGGCGTATTGTGTTTCTTGCTTTTAAATCTTAGATCTTTAAAGTAAACTTTGTGTTATTTTAGATCTGGGATCTAGAACTACCTTTGCTTTAGAATTCTGTGTGTTCAAATCTATTAAGTTTCTTCTATGTGCATGCAATTAGCTCTGATATCTACTGATTGGGATGCACATCTTCCTTACTTCTTCTCTGTAATTCCTTTACTTCCTTCTTCTATAATTTTCCTTTCTTAAACAGCTGCTTACTTGCTGCAGAACTTCTTAGTTATGGTTCATGAACTAAGTTGTTAAAGTAAAACCCCTGATAGATAAAAAACACATTTATATTGACAAATCTGACACGGGAGCCTCACCGGTTAAATGAGGGAGATTTATCTCATGACTGCCTAGGTTTGATGCTATGCAGAAAATCTAGCCAACACTCCAACAGCACTGCATGTTTCTTCAGCAGTTGATACATGGTTTTGAGCTGCTTCTACACAGGGAACGCAATCGAGCTGGACACTGCCAGTAGTCCATCCTTGTGTAGCTCTCTAGGGTCCTTGACATATTGGTTGAGGTATCCATAGTGAGTGTCCACTGTTTCTAATTTTTTGTGGGCTAGTTGAAGTTACTTGTATAACATTTTAACCTCCTTATTAACAGATGATTCCACATGCCTTTCCTCTGTTTCAGCCATCATTTTCAATAGGACGCAACATTCCCTTCAGAGTATATTCAAGATTCAGTTGTAGAGTGCCTTATCCTTTACTAAACCCACTAGCTTAAGTTAGAAGACCTCTCCGGTGGTCACTCTTGATCTCAAAGCCCATATATTTCCCACGTGTCATCCCCAAGGATAATGAGGAGCAGGGTAATGGTGTCTGGATTGCCAACGTTAAAGGCTCGATTCAACTTTCAGTCAGAGACTGCCTTGGCTCAGACCCTGTTGCATGGATTGTCATCTCTCATCAAAAATTTACACAGGTTGCAGAGCCAAGGGTAGATGAAGGCAATGCAGGATTGTGTGGAGAGCGAAATCTATGAATGTAGTAGATATCAACGCAGGTGAAGCTAAACCTCCCTTATCATTATCGAGTGGGGAGGAATAATGAGTGCTTTCAATGAATGATCCCAGCCACCAACATTTGCATAAGGCACATACGAATGCGATATGGGAATTTTGAAAAGATTTGGCACGCAAACCATTAAGCAATCCTTCCCTCGAGAATTTAAATTTCCTTCAACTTTGTCGAAAATCGCTGCCGTGGATAAAAGTGTATCACCTGTTCCAAATATCTTGAGATTATCGTAATTCTAGATAGCTAGGCTATCTAGGATTATAAGAGAAGGGAACCCTTGCCTATCCTCTGGGATGGCGCATGAAGACAATATTGGGTCCTGGTCTGCCCTTTCATTTGCGAAAAAATCCATAGGATGGTTGCATTCTCGAAAACAATGGCTGGATGAAACTGTATCCAAGGAGCAAGTCAGTTAATGGGCCTTGCCAAGCAAGTCAAAATTGTGTATATTTTCCTGGTTAATGTATATCAAACATATTCTCAGACTGTTAGACCTATTACTTCTGCTTTGAGAACGATCTCTAATCGACTAAGATATTCCATTGTATGATTCTTCAGCATGGATTTAGATTTTTCTGATGTGGTGATCTAATGCACATTGTTTTAGATACCGACATACATAAAACTGAAAATTGATGTGTTCCAGCTATGGGCTTCCATCTACATCTTTTTATTTGATTTGCAATATGTACATGCCAAATACATGCATACAATAGTATAAATCAGATTTCAGACCCCTATATGTGTGATTCTTCTCATCCATAAATTCAATGGTGTAACAAAAGAAGTATGTTGATGCCTTAACTTGTATGTGTCTGATTTTTATTTCTACTTGCTGTTGTCAACCAAGAACTATGCTTGAAATCAACTTAACATGTAATTACAAATTTACAACCTTCTATTAAGTGATGGAAATGAAATCCACATGAAAGAAATGAATAATTGAAACAAGCAACAGAAAACAACATCAGACAATGAGGGGGACACAAGATATACCCTTGGGAAACTTCATGTGGGAAACTCCAGGACTTAGGGTTGTGTCTCTTTATCTCAACTGAAATCAACACAATTACAAGCTATTTCTCTTCTTTGGAGCCATAAAGAATGTTGTGGGTCACATCAGCACCTTTGTAATGCTTCTTTTCGTTTGCTTTGCTCTGCAACTTAGTCAAACTACTTCATAACATCTCTCAGTATACTTGAATAGGCACTGAAAACAGGTGCAACACACACCCAATAAGGGTCTGAATGAAAATACGTTGTGAAAATGTATAGGGTACACAAAATAGTACTTGGGGTACTCCCAGGTAGGTATTTATTAAGAACTTGTAGTAAAAAAAAAGCAAATTTTTTTTCATTTATTTTTTGGTGAATTTTTTTTGGAGGATTTGGTCTTTTGTGCATTCCAACCTGAGCCTTCTGACACATGAGCAGGATGGGTGCAATCAAGCGAACAAAGTGTTGGGATGTAGACCTAGAGACTCTGAAACTTGGAAACATCTATTGCCTACATGCCTGAGAATATGGGATACTAGCTAAAGATTTATCCTACACTTTCCATGGTCTATTAGCCAAATCCCTGCCAATCTGACTAGCTGAAACTCTCCAAGTGAGTAAACCTGCTATTTTCACCTCAACAATTAGGACGAGAACCGTCTGGGATTCACCTGAACAATTAGGAAGAGAACTGCTCCATCTTCTGATCTTGGTGGTTGCTCTTCACCTTTTTCATATTTCAAAAATTCAGTGAAATTTTCACCTGACACATTTGGCTCAAGCTGAATATGTCAATTTCGAGCTCATTCACAGCTGACAGATTTGGTTTGAGTTGAATTTGTCTTTTTTTCTGTTTCTCCAAAATGGGAAGGTCTGAATCATCTCTAAGGGTCAAAACCATCCTCAAGGTCTTTTTCTTTCCTGCTACTGTGTACAGTATCTGCAACAATATGGTTTTTATGTTCGTGCATTGGAATTTGTTTGGGTCTTTATGGTCACACAAACCCTAGAACTGAACTCAATTATTTCAGCTAGTCCATTTCCAATCATACCTCCTCATTAGGGAGACTTTTGGTCTCCAAAAACTTATATATTCGAATTCCAAGGTAATACCTCCTAGAAGACTTCATTCTTCCTTACTTTTTATTTGAAATTGAATCTGATTTTAACCCCTTTTGGTAGTCTTACTTGGATACAACTACTCTTAAAGGTTTGTAGTGCTGAAGTGCTAACCTTTGAGTGCTATTCTATGGAGTGTCATGCTATACTTCTCATTATGCTCAACTTGATTCTTGTCCTTGAAGTTTCCTTGCCTGAGCAATGCCATAGCCTTCTCTACAACATGAATTTTTCCATGCACTTGTTTGGTGTCTTTGGTCTTGTTCCCATGTTGTTTGTGGTGGCCTTATGCTAGAATTGTCTTCATAAACATCTCACTTATGTGAAAGTACCTCATACTACATGAGAATGCCTATGGCTGAAAGTCAACCTTCATCGTGCTTGAACGAGTGGATTTCTGACCTTACTTGGGCTTGCCCATTGAATTCTCTATGTTGCTAGGATACGGGTACGGGTATGGGTTCGATATGCGGATACGTCGATTTTAAAAAACCCTTGGGTACGATACGTCTTGGATACGTCCGTACACATATATTAATACACACACACACACACACACATATACATATACTCATTTTACTCAATTTTTAGTCCATAAGAAATACAAAACCTATCAATGTTCAAAACATTCAATATACTTAAGATTTTACATTTTCTCTGATATACGAATATTGTGTTCCTTTGTGTTTTCATCCATAGTAGGAAAACTCGCCAAAACCAAAAACTCGCCAGACCCCCAAAAAAAAAACTCGCCAAAAACTCGCCAATATTCGGCCAATACTCGGGAATACTCGGCAACTTAAAAAATACTCAATTTTTTTTAAAAAACATAAATTTTAAGCAACACATAGCTACAAAATGTATCAAATGAGCCCATAAAATGTTGGAGAAGTGTTTTCTATTAGATTTGAATACAAATACAATACAAAATCGCATCATCATGCGAATACGACAACCGGCTGATAAGTAATATGAATTTATGATGATTGACATTGAAAAAATATCATCATAAATTTCATATCTATGCAAGTTACAATATACAATAAATTACATTTTCCTCTTCCCCAATCTAGAGAAATATTGGGGAGAGGGTCTAGTGCCTCTGGCTCCACTAGTCCCCACACTCGGCTGCGTCTCCACGCTCCTCCTAGAAGGCTGCGAATCTGGCTCGATCCTGGAACTAGATGGTGGTGCTGGTGGCTCCTCTGCTGCATGTTGGAGATCACCTCCAAAGATGTCATCCACTCCAATATCTCCTCGAAGTCCTGCTAGTGCTTCTCCCTCCATAGCCTCCCTCTCAAAAGAAGCAATCTCGTCCGCTGTGAATGCAGGGTTTTCCTCTTCTTGCCCAGTCCACTCACTGTATGGATCTATCTCATCCAAATCAATGAGCTCCTCTGATGTCACCCTCAACTTTTTTTGTGCGAAGCCGGAGATTGTATTGCACAAAAACCAAGTCGTTGAGTCTTTTTTGAGTCTTGTTGCGCTTCTTCGTGTGAATGGCCTCAAACAAACTCCAGTTGCATTCACATCCAGAAGCGCTACAAGGTTGAGATAGAATTCTGAGGGCTAACTTTTGAAGATTTGGGGTATTCCCTCCCCAATCCTCCCACCAAGAACCTACAAACATTTAACAAGATAATCAAAAATTTATAATTAATTAATAAAATCAAATATGTAACTAATAAGTAACTTGGTAAACATTCTAAGTAACTTGGTATTACCTGGTGACTGTGTGGTTCTCCCTCGAATAGCTAGCACCGATGAAAAGAGTCTCCCCCTACCATGTTTGTAACTCTGCAGCTCTAAAATGACGAGGTCCCTCATCTCAACATCCGGTATCATCCTCTCAATACATGTCGAAAGGCCCTCCATAACCTCTCCATTCACATCTGTGAAGCTGTCAGAGTAGAAATACTTGGGGTTGAGGTAGTACCCCGCTGCATGAATAGGTTGGTGGAGTTGATTGTTCCACCTCCGATCAATAATCTCCCAAAAGGGACCATATCTGACGATATCCCCCTGTAATAGTTTTGGATAGACTCTTTGGTCCTATCCATGGCCTCATATACAAACCCTATGGGGTTTTGCTCCCCATCAACCAAACGCAAAACTCTCACCAACGGCTCTGACACCTACACACAAATTAAAATGTAAGATTGCAAACTTACAAGTTACAATACATATTAGAAATGAAATAAAAAAGTGAAAAGTAGAACAATATATTTAATATTTATAATTTAACAAATTAAAATAAAGGAATGAAATATAAATCGAAGTTTGAAATTACCTTGATGATCTCTATAGCTCTCTTTGCAAAGATATCATCAAAAACTATCTTTGCAACCCTCTCTCCATCAGCTTTCTTTGAATATTGTGAGTCTAGCCATGCTTGACTCACAAACATTTGTTTCAAAGATGTAAACAAACTAGAAATACTTTGCAACGTCAAGAAGTTAGTTGCAAACCTTGTGACACCGGCTCGAACAAGTTCTTTCCCCTTTGTGTGTACTCTCATCAAGCTCAGAACCCAAGGGTGATTGTATATGTACTTCGTTATAGATCTTGCATCTTCTACAACCGGCCTCACCCAATCAATTTTGCCTATGTCCTCCAAAAGAAGGTCAATGCAATGAGCTGCACAAGGAGTCCAAAAGAGTGATGGATGTCTCTCCTGCAATAGTCTCCCAGCTGCCACATATGCTGCTGCATTGTCTGTGACAACTTGCACAACATTCTGTACACCAACCTCTAACACAACTGTCTCTAACATAACACTCAAATTTTCTGCATTTTTTATTATGTCAGAGGCATCAATAGATTTTAAAAACACCATCTCACCGTTTGAAGCTGCTAAAAAATTAACAAAGGTGCGGTTCCTTCCATCCGTCCACCCATCTGAAAGAATGGTGCATCCGAATTTTTTCCATTGTTTCTTGTGCTCTTCTAGCATGGTAGTGGCATCTGCAATCGCACCCTCAAGTAATTTCCCGCTCAAATCTTTTGGAGAGGGTGCCTTGTACCCTTTCCCTACAACTGTCAACGTTGTCACCAAGTACTCCCAGTATGGGCTCTTTGCCACATTGAATGGCAGGTTGTTGTAGTACCAAAAATTTGCACAAGCTTTATCCACATCCTCGTGCATATCTTTGTTCCAGAATGCACCATCCAATGAAGGTTGTGCTCCAGGTGTGTTCCTTGCCACAAAAAAACTCGGTATGCCTTTGCTCGAACTCGATGAAGATGAGCCTCTTCCGGCTCTTCCTCTTCGTATGCGTGGACCACGAGTAGAGCCCACAATTGTTGCTGCATCATCGTCTAAATTCTCTTCCATTGCAGCCCCAGGTCTAATAGCTTGTGCTATGGCTGCCTTCAGCCTTGCGTTCTCTAGTTTTTTCTCCTCTAACTCTGCCAGCTCTGCTTTAATCTCTCGCGTTGCCTCTTCTGACACGTTGGGGCAAACTGTAACATCTCGGCAAGGAATAGTTGAAAGGTGATATTTCAAACAATTGATGCCTCCATTCACTTTCTTGTTACAGAAAGTGCAAAAAATTTCGCCCGCATAAGTTCCACGTACAGCATACTTCCATGCTATGGAATGGGCATTCGGAGGAATGGTCCCTGCTAGTGATCCAGATGCCGAACTTGATGCCGAGCCTGATGCCATTGTTAAACTCTAATCTGCAACACAAATGCACATTTAAAAAATTAGAAAACGTAAACTTAATTTAATTTTAAAAACAAAACATGCCTGAATAACAAATTTGCGTAAGTAAAAAAAATACATTACAAGCATTCAATTTTACATTACATGTATTTAGAATTACACAACGAATCGATTACAATACACATACATAAAATTTAACTAATTTACAATGAATTTGCGTTAATTAAAAAAAAAATACGTACCTCTGACTGCAAATGAGTATTAAAAAAATTACAATCATTCAATTTTATATTACATGTATTTAGAATTACACAACGAATCGATTACAATACACATCGAATCGATTACAATACACATACATAAAATTTAACTAATTTACAATGAATTTGCGTTAAAATAAAATAAAATTACATACCTCTGGCTGCAAATGAGTATAAAAAAAAGTACAAGCATTCGATTTTACATTGCATGTATTTAGAATCACAATAAGAATCTATAAAACCTGAATAATATATTCAAAATTTGGAAAAACTCCAAAGAATTAAAAAAAAAAAAAAACCTACCTCCAAATGCAAATCTCCAAATTCTCTCCTTGAATTCGCTCCAAAATCCACTCAACACAAGCAATGCAAGCTCAAATGGTTGTGTGAGTGACAATGAGGGAGTTGAGGGCCTTAAAAAGAGCCAAAACCGCGTAAAATCCGTGTTTTTTTTCCTTTGAAAACCGCGTTTCCGCGTCCAAGCCGCGTCTGGCGAGTTTTTTGTACGGGGCTCGCCGAGTTTTGGCGAGTACTCGGCGAGTTAACTCGGCGAGCCAAAACTCGGCGAGCCCTTTTTTCATGATTTTGGCGTGTTTTTGGGCAGTTTAAACCGTTTTCAAGGTTTTTTTGGCGAGTTTTTTAAAAACCGGTGAGTACTCGGCGAGTTTTCCATCTATGGTGTGAAGGATTAAATTGGATTAATTTAATTTATTGGATGACTGTCCTTAAACATGCTATTTTTATAGAGAGAAGCATGATTTTTAATTAATTAATTGTCAGGAATAGGAAGGACAATTATTAATTATAGAATTGTGAGGGTTATATAAGCATGGGCTGCCATATGGGTGAATTATTTAATTCACAGGTAAAGAATTGCAGCCAAGAGGAAAAGTGCGCCCCATTTGAAGAAGGATTTTGCTCAGGCAAGGTGGAAACAAGGCTAAAAGCTTCCAAATTTGACGCATGCTTTGAAGGAGGTTGATCTTTGTCTACATAATTGTTTGCATAGGTGTTACAGGTGCTCAGGTGTTGTTGAAAGGATTCATGCTCTCTTTATGTGCAAATTAAACATCAATTTTTGGGGCAGCAGGCTTGAAAAGGGCAGATTTGTACAATTAAAATTCACTATTCATGCTCTGGTGGCCATTTTTGTTTGAATTAATTGTAGGAATTCATTACAGGTGCTTTACATAAAAAAGGAGCTTTAATCAATGTCCAATACATTGCATATATCCTCCGAATTTGAAGAATTGTCCAGATCTGCACCAGTTTTGAAGAAATCCGGCCAAGTAAGAAGAAAAAGAATTATTCAAACAAAGATAGACAAAGCCATGGCGAAGAGAGATGAAAAATAAAGCACGATGGAGTCATGCATCGCTTCCAAACTTGCAGACATAGGAGAGACAGATCTAGGTCCGGAACCTCTTTCCAAATTGATTAATAGATCCAGAGCGGGAAAGACTTCACTCATGCGTGCGGTTAAAACTAGTGGAATTATCCGAGCTGTAGCCTTTCCATGCACAACCTAGTTGTCAGAATTTGTTATGGAGTGCGCTAGATCTTACCATCCTCCATCCAGATCAGTGCGTGATGCTACGGGAAAGACAATAATTCGTTTGGACGCAGAGTTCATCAATTATTGTTTGAAGATTCCAGTGTGAAAGGTGGTGACTTCCATTAGTCTTCAGGATGCCGGCAGCAGGTGGGAGAAACATAGAGCTGATTGCGTGAGCATAATGAATAGCAGATACATGAAGAAGCCTAGATCTCCTTCAAAGTTCCCAAGAACTCTTCCGCAGTCTAATTTGGTGCAGGAGGTCGATGATGTGGTCAAATTGCTATGCAGGATGAATGGCGAGGCGAATGCTTACACTTTCCGTACATGGATGTATGCTTTCATCAGGACCATTGAAGTCAACAAAATTGATTCCATAATCAATTGGTCGGAAATTATTAGTGACAACATTGGTGAGCAACTCCGGAACGTGAAGCGCATTTTCAGCTTCAAAATGACTTCCTACTTGGTGTATGTTGCAGCTTCACAAGGCGTCTTTTCCAAGATGGATAGATGTGGTGTTCTTTCTAAGGACCCCATTTTCGAATGCTACCCACAGCTTACTGTACCTGCGTGCGAGAAAGATTTCAAAGGTGGTCA